>JAAOOA010001243.1:137500-139315 GCA_012861695.1 Trematomus loennbergii | reverse complement strand
TCAGCTTTACAGTCTAGGGTCTGCAGTGATGTGTTCAGGGTCTGCTGGGGATCTCAGGATGAATGGATGAGCTGCAGTGATGTGTTCAGGGTCTGCTGGGGATCTCAGGATGAATGGATGAGGAGCAGTGATGTGTTCAGGGTCTACTGGGGATCTCAGGATGAATGGATGAGGAGCAGTGATGTGTTCAGGGTCTGCTGGGATCTCAGGATGAATGGATGAGCTGCAGTGATGTGTTCAGGGTCTGCTGGGGATCTCAGGATGAATGGATGAGCTGCAGTGATGTGTTCAGGGTCTACTGGGGATCTCAGGATGAATGGATGAGGAGCAGTGATGTGTTCAGGGTCTGCTGGGATCTCAGGATGAATGGATGAGGAGCAGTGATGTGTTCAGGGTCTGCTGGGGATCTCAGGATGAATGGATGAGCTGCAGTGATGTGTTCAGGGTCTGCTGGGGATCTCAGGATGAATGGATGAGCTGCAGTGATGTGTTCAGGGTCTGCTGGGGATCTCAGGATGAATGGATGAGCTGCAGTGATGTGTTCAGGGTCTGCTGGGGATCCTCAGGATGAATGCATGAGCTGCAGTGATGTGTTCAGGGTCGCTGGGGATCCTCAGGATGAATGGATGAGCTACAGTGATGTGTTCAGGGTCTGCTGGGGATCTCAGGATGAATGGATGAGCTGCAGTGATGTGTTCAGGGTCTGCTGGGGATCCTCAGGATGAATGGATGGAGCAGTGATGTGTTCAGGGTCTGCTGGGGATCCTCAGGATGAATGGATGGAGCAGTGATGTGTTCATGTGTTTCCAGCAGATCCTGGACCCTGTAGATGGGTCTTCAGCTGATCCTGGACCCTGTAGATGTGTTTCCAGCAGATCCTGGACCCTGTAGATGGGTCTTCAGCAGATCCTGGACCCTGTAGATGGGTCTTCAGCAGATCCTGGACCCTGTAGATGGGTCTTCAGCTGATCCTGACCCTGTAGATGGGTCTTCAGCTGATCCTGGACCCTGATGAAGGCCAGCAGAGAGTGGATAAACCCACTCCCCATCAGTGGTGTGATGGTGAGTGGGTTACAGAGTGGATCATCCTGGAGGTCTCATTGTCCCTGGAACACGGTTCCCCACTGACCCTTATAGAGGTCCTGCAGGTTCTCCAGAGGAACACGGTTCCCCCCTGACCCTTAAGCCTCTTACACAGGCGTGAGACGACGTGAGGCGACGTGAGGCGACGTGAGGCGACGTGAGGCGACGTGAGGCGGTGTTCTTTGGTGTTCCTTGGTGTCAGTTTGGTGTGTAAGAGGCTTTATAGAGGTACTGCAGGTTCTTCAGGTTCTCCAGGTTCTTCAGAGACGTGTCTCAGCAGGCAGAGACAGGGACTGATCTTTAGCATCAGAACACAAGAACTACAAACCGCTTTCAGAAGATAAACAATAAACACAGTTTATTAAGTGTGTGTGTGTGTGTGTGTGTGTGGTGTGTGTGTGTGTTGTGTGTGTGTGTGTGTGTGTGTGTGTGTGGTGTGTGTTGTGTGTGTTTTGGGTTCTGCAGTATTAATGTGGTCCTCTGGCTAAAGAGAGCAGCACCTGCTCCTCCAGTCAGATCTGAGGTCAATACTGTGACCTGAGGGGGGGGGGGGGGGGTGAATGTGATCATACTATGATAATTCAGCATCATATAGCAAACACACACACACACACACACACACACACACACACACACACACAAGATGTTTTTAATTCCCACTGAGGCTGTTTATTACAGTGTTTTCATGCAAGAGGAGGGTTGTCAGCAAAACCACTTACACACGGTTAATAG
>JAAOOA010001243.1:132500-135000 GCA_012861695.1 Trematomus loennbergii | reverse complement strand
TCCGAAGTTAGTCTGAAGTTAGTCTGAGGTTAATCTGAAGTTAGTCTGAAGTTAGTCTGAAGTTAGTCTGAAGTTAATCTGAAGTTAGTCTGAAGTTAGTGTAACACTGAAGTTAGTCTGAAGCTAGTCTGAAGTTAGTGTAACACTGAAGTTAGTCTGAAGTTAGTGTAACACTGAAGTTAGTCTGAAGTTAGTCTGAAGTTAGTCTGAAGTTAGTGTAACACTGAAGTTAGTCTGAAGTTAGTGTAACACTGAAGTTAGTCTGAAGTTAGTCTGAGGCTAGTCTGAGTTAGTCTGAGGCTAGTCTGAAGTTAGTCTGAAGTTAGTCTGAAGTTAGTCTGAGGCTAGTCTGAAGTTAGTCTGAAGTTAGTCTGAGGCTAGTCTGAAGTTAGTCTGAAGTTAGTCTGAAGTTAATCTGAAGTTAGTCTGAGGCTAGTCTGAAGTTAGTCTGAGGCTAGTCTGAAGTTAGTCTGAAGTTAGTCTGAGGCTAGTCTGAAGTTAGTCTGAAGTTAGTCTGAGGCTAGTCTGAAGTTAGTGTAACACTGAAGTTAGTCTGAAGTTAGTCTGAGGCTAGTCTGAAGTTAGTCTGAGGCTAGTCTGAAGTTTGTCTGAAGTTAGTCTGAGGCTAGTACGAAGTTAGTCTGAGGCTAGTCTGAAGTTAGTCTGAAGTTAGTGTAACACTGAAGTTAGTCTGAAGTTAGTCTGAGGCTAGTCTGAAGTTAGTCTGAAGTTAGTCTGAAGTTAGTGTAACACTGAAGTTAGTCTGAAGTTAGTCTGAGGCTAGTCTGAAGTTAGTCTGAAGTTAGTCTGAAGTTAGTCTGAGTTAGTGAACACTGAAGTTAGTCTGAGTTAGTCTGAGGCTAGTCTGAAGTTAGTCTGAGGCTAGTCTGAAGTTTGTCTGAAGTTAGTCTGAAGTTAGTCTGAAGTTGTCTGAAGTAGTCTGAAGTTTGTCTGAAGTTAGTCTGAGGCTAGTCTGAGTTAGTCTGAAGTTATCTGAGGCTAGTCTGAAGTTAGTGTCACTGAAGTTAGTCTGAAGTTAGTCTGAAGTTAGTCTGAAGTTTGTCTGAAGTTAGTCTGAGGCTAGTCTGAAGTTAGTCTGAAGTTTGTCTGAAGTTAGTCTGAGGCTAGTCTGAAGTTAGTCTGAAGTTAGTCTGAAGTTAGTCTGAAGTTTGTCTGAAGTTAGTCTGAAGTTTGTCTGAAGTTAGTCTGAGACTAGTCTGAAGTTAGTCTGAAGTTGTCTGAAGTTAGTCTGAAGTTAGTCTGAAGTTAGTCTGAGTTTGTCTGAAGTTAGTCTGAAGTTTGTCTGAAGTTTGTCTGAAGTTAGTCTGAAGTTTGTCTGAAGTTAGTCTGAAGTTTGTCTGAAGTTAGTCTGAGGCTAGTCTGAAGTTTGTTGTCTGAAGTTAGTCTGAAGTTAGTCTGAAGTTAGTGTAACACTGAAGTTAGTCTGAAGTTAGTGTAACATTGAAGTTAGTCTGAAGTTAGTCTGAAGTTAGTCTGAGGCTAGTCTGAAGTTAGTCTGAAGTTAGTGTAACATTGAAGTTAGTCTGAGTTAGTCTGAGGCTAGTCTGAAGTTAGTCTGAAGTTAGTCTGAGGCTAGTCTGAAGTTAGTCTGAAGTTAGTCTGAGGCTAGTCTGAAGTTAGTCTGAAGTTAGTCTGAAGTTAGTCTGAAGTTAGTGTAACATTGAAGTTAGTCTGAAGTTATCTGAAGTTAGTGTTAACATTGAAGTTAGTCTGAAGTTAGTCTGAAGTTAGTCTGAAGTTAGTCTGAAGTTAGTGAACATTGAAGTTAGTCTGCAAGAAACTGTGTCTCAGGGCTTCTTAACATTGAACCTGTTAAGCCCGAGAGACCCGGTACCGGGGCACTGCCGCAACATCTTGCAGGAAACAGTGTCTGAGGGCATGTTCATTTAATAATGAATGTTTTATATCCATGTAACGGGAAGAAACTCATCTAACTGATCATTTTTTTTCAAAAAAAAAACACAATGCTAACGCTGAGCCTCTGAATTAGCAAACGAGCGAAAAATGCTAACAGATGACTGCACCGAAAATCACTCACAAAACCTATTATTTATCTTTTCTCCATCCATGACATCGTTTCACATCGTGAGGTGACACAGAATCGAAGGGTACCCTCATTATCACTGAATTATACGAAATCGCGATGTTATAAACAAAAACAGACATCAAAACAGGTGACGCTAGGTAGCTAAAAATGCTAACATGGTTACCTTGGCTCTGTAGTCTGCTCCAAAGTGGTCTTCAATGGCATTAAACGATGAAAACGCTGCTGAAGTTAATCCATAGGTTAATCCATGTGTCTGTGTCCCTTTGAAATGATTTCTGATATCCATAAGCAATAAAACTGCTTTTCCGTTTCTAGATGTCAGAGCTAGAGATAGGTTTCACTCTCATGCAAATTACATGCGCAAAGCCCCACCTTTTGTTTACAATGTGTGTGTGTGGGGGACTCCCCCTTCGATTCTATTGGCTCTAACGG
>JAAOOA010001243.1:112500-127500 GCA_012861695.1 Trematomus loennbergii | reverse complement strand
AGCGGCAGCCCGGTCAGCGCTGACCTCCTATTGGACGAGAGCCAGCAGCATGTCTACGTACTGACCAGCAGGAGGGTGGACAGCTGCCTGTCTGTCTGTATGTCTGTCTGTCTATCTGTCTGTCTGTCTGTCTGTCTGTCTCTCTCTCTCTACCCACTCTCCTGTCTGTCTCTCAGCTGTCGAAGGTTCCTGTGTCCTCCTGTGAGAGACTGACAGACTGTGAGACCTGTCTGTCTGTCAGGGACCCTACTGTGCTGGTGTGTCCTGGAGGGAGGTAGGTTCCTGTCTATCTGACTGTCTGTCTGCAGGTGTGTCAGCTGTTATATGTTACCTGTCTGTCTCTCCATGTTCCGGCAGCATCAGTGTCTGCGCAAAATGCAGCCCAACCATTGGCTGTGGAGCTTTGAACCCCAATCACTGTGTAGCAGTGCAGAACCTGCAGCCGGCCAATCAGAGCAGAGACCAGCAGACACAGGTAAGCTGTCATTATCACCTGTCTGTCTCAACTGTCTGTCTCTCACCTTCTGTCTCACCTGTCTGCCTCACCTGTCTGTCTCACCTGTCTGCCTCACCTATCTGCCTCACCTATCTGCCTCACCTGTCTGTCTCTCACCTGTCTATCTCACCTGTCTGCCTCACCTGTCTGTCTCACCTGTCATTATCACCTGTCTGTCTCCCTGTCTGCCTCACCTATCTGCCTCACCTGTCTGTCTCACCTGTCTGTCTCACCTGTCTGCCTCACCTATCTGCCTCACCTGTCATTATCACCTGTATGTCTCTCACCTGTCTGTCTCACCTGACTGTCCACCTGTCTGCCTCACCTGTCTGTCTCTTGTCTGTCTCACTGATCTGTCCACCTGTCTGCCTCACCTGTCTGTCTCTCACCTGACTGTCCACCTGTCTGTCTCACCTGTCTGTCTCTCACCTGTCTGTCCACCTGTCTGTCTCACAGGTAACGCTGTCAGTGCTGAAGCTTCCCCCCTCACGGGGACGGAGTCTCTCTCATGCGTCTTCGGGCTCCTCCCACCTCAGCCCGCCATTGTCACGGGAACCAGCATCACATGTCAATCACCTGCGCCGGAGCTCCTCCCACCCATGCTGACAGAAAGTGGTGAGTTTGTTATTGTCGTTAGTGTGTAAGTGTGTTGTTATTATTTTGTGAGTATGTTTTGAGTATGTAAATATCTTGTGAGTATGTAAGTGTGTTGTTAGTATGTTTTTTAGTATGTAAGTGTGTTCTTAGTATGTTGTGAGTATGTAAGTGTGTTGTTAGTATGTTTTTAGTATGTAAGTGTGTTTCTTAGTATGTTGTGAGTATGTAAGTGTGTTGTTAGTATGTTTTTTAGTATGTAAGTGTGTTCTTAGTATATTGTTAGTATGTAAGTGAGTTGTTAGTATGTTTTTAGTATGTACGTGTGTTGTTAGTATGTAAGTGTGTTGTTAGTATGTTTTAGTATGTAAGTATGTTGTTTGTATGTAAATATGATGTTAGTATGTTTTTAGTATGTAGTATGATGTTAGTATGTTGTTAGTAGTAGTATGATGTTAGTATGTTGTTAGTATGTAAGTATGATGTTAGTATGTTTTTAGTATGTAAGTATGATGTTAGTATGTTTTTTGTAGGATGTATGATGTTAGTATGTTTTTAGTATGTAAGTGTGTTGTTAGTATGTGTGTTGTTAGTATGTAAGTATGATGTGAGTATGTACGTGTGTTGTTAGTATGTTGTTAGTATGTAAGTGTGTTTTTAGTATGTAAGTGTGTTGTTAGTATGTTTTTAGTATGTAAGTGTGTTGTTAGTATGTTGTTAGTATGTAAGTGTGTTGTTAGTATGTAAGTGTTTTTAGTATGTAAGTATGTTGTTAGTATGTAAGTGTGTTTTAGTATGTAAGTGTGTTGTTAGTATGTAGTGTGTTTTTAGTATGTCAGTATGTTGTGAGCATGTAGTGTGTTGTTAGTATGTAAGTATGTTGTGAGCATGTAAGTGTGTTGTTAGTATGATGTTAGTATGTGTTGTTGTAAGTATGATGTTAGTATGTAAGTGGGTTGTTAGTATGTTTTTAGTATGTACGTTTTTTGTAAGTATGATGTTAGTATGTAGTGGGTGTTAGTATGTATGTGTTGTAAGTATGATGTTAGTATGTTGTTAGTATGTGTGTGTTGTAAGTATGTGTTAGTATGTTGTTAGTATGTAAGTGTGTTGTAAGTATGATGTTAGTAGTAAGTGTGTTGTAAGTATGATGTTAGTATGTAAGTGGATTGTTAGTATGTTGTTAGTATGATGTTAATATGATGTTAGCATGTAAGTGTGTTGTTAGTATGCTTGAGTATGTAAATGTGTTGTTAGTATGTAAGGGTCCTGTAAGTATGTTTTAGTATGTTGTTAGTATGTAAGTGAGTTGTTAGTATGTTTTTAGTATGTACGTGTGTTGTTAGTATGTATGTGTTGTTAGTTGTTTTAGTATGTAAGTATGTTGTTTGTATGTAAGTATGATGTTAGTAGTTTTTAGTATGTAAGTATGATGTTAGTATGTTTTTAGTATGGATGTATGATGTTAGTATGTTTTTAGTAAGTGTGTTGTTAGTATGTAAGTGTGTTGTTAGTATGTAATATGATGTGAGTATGTAAGTGGTGTTTATGTTTTTAGTATGTACGTGTGTTGTTAGTATGTAAGTGTGTTGTTAGTATGTTTTAGTATGTAAGTATGTTGTTTGTATGTAAGTATGATGTTAGTATGTTTTTAGTATGTAAGTATGATGTTAGTATGTTGTTAGTATGTAAGTATGATGTTAGTATGTTGTTAGTATGTAAGTATGATGTTAGTATGTTTTTAGTATGTAACTATGATGTTAGTATGTTTTTAGTATGGATGTATGATGTTAGTATGTTTTTAGTATGGACGTATGATGTTAGTATGTTGTTAGTATGTAAGTGTGTTGTTAGTATGTAAGTATGATGTGAGTATGTACGTGTGTATGTTTTTTAGTATGTAAGTGTGTTGTTAGTATGTAAGTGTGTTTTAGTATGTAAGTGTGTTGTTAGTATGTTTTTAGTATGTAAGTGTGTTTAGTATGTAAGTGTTTTTAGTATGTAAGTATATTGTTAGTATGTAAGTGTGTTTTTTAGTATGTAAGTGTGTTGTTAGTATGTAAGTGTTTTTAGTATGTCAGTATGTTGTGAGCATGTAAGTGTGTTGTTAGTATGTAAGTATGTTGTGAGCATGTACGTGTGTTGTTAGTATGATGTTATTATGTAAGTGTGTTGTAAGTATGATGTTAGTATGTAAGTGGGTTGTTAGTTTGTTTTAGTATGTACGTTTTTTGTAAGTATGATGTTAGTATGTTAGTGGGTTGTTAGTATGTAAGTGTTTGTAAGTATGATGTTAGTATGTTGTTAGTATGTAAGTGTGTTGTAAGTATGATGTTAGTATGTAAGTGTGTTGTAAGTATGATGTTAGTATGTAAGTGGATTGTTAGTATGTTGTTAGTATGATGTTAATATGATGTTAGCATGTAAGTGTGTTGTTCGTATGCTTGAGTATGTAAATGTGTTGTTAGTATGTAAGGGTCCTGTAAGTATGTTTTAGTATGTTGTTAGCATGTAAGTGTGTTGTTAGTATGTAAGTGAGTTGTAAGTGTGTTCTTAGTATATTGTGAGTATGTAAGTGTGTTGTTAGTATGTTTTTAGTATGTAAGTGTCTTGTTAGTATGTAAGTGGGTTGTAAGTATGATGTGAGTATGTACATGTGTTGTTAGTATGTTTTAGTATGTACGTGTGTTGTTAGTATGTAAGTATGATGTTAGTATGTAAGTGTGTTGTTAGTAGTTTTTAGTATGTAAGTGTGTTGTTAGTATGTTTTTGTATGTAAGTGGGTTGTAAGTATGATGTTAGTATGTAAGTGGGTTGTTAGTATGTTTTTAGTATGTAAGTATTTTGTAAGTATGATGTTAGTATGTAAGTGTGTTGTAAATATGATGTTAGTATGTAAGTGGATTGTTAATATGTTGTTAGTATGATGTTAATATTATGTTAGCATGTAAGTGTGTTGTTAGTATGCTTGAGTATGTAAATGTGTTGTTAGTATGTAAGGGTCTTGTAAGTATGTTTTAGTATGTTGTTAGCATGTACGTGTGTTGTTAGTATGTTTTTGAGTATGTAAGTGTCTTGTAAGTATGTTTTTAGTATGTTGTTAGTATGAAAGGGTGTTGTTAGTATGTTGTTAGTATGCAATTCGTTTTCTTTAGTATGTTAGTATGAAAGGGTGTTGTTAGTATGTAATTCGTTTTTTGTGTATGTTGTTAGTATGAAAGGGTGTTGTAGTATGTTGTTAGTATGTAATCTTTTTTGGTATGTTTAGTATGTTGTTAGTGTGTAATCTGTTTTTTGGTATTTTAGTATGTTGTTAGTGTGTTGTTAGTATGAAAGGGTGTTGTTAGTATGTTGTTAGTATGTAATCTTTTTTGTATGTTTTAGTATGTTGTTAGTATGTAATCTTTTTTGGTATGTTTTAGTATGTTGTTAGTATGTTGTTAGTATGAAAGGGTGTTGTTAGTATGTTGTTAGTATGTAATCTTTTTTGGTATGTTTTAGTATGTTGTTAGTGTTGTTAGTATGAAAGGGTGTTGTTAGTATGTTGTTAGTACGTACTTTTTTTGTTGTGTATGTTTTAGTATGTTGTTAGTATGTTTTAGTATGTTGTTAGTATGTTGTTGTTATTATGAAAGGGTGCTGTTAGTATGTAATTTGTTTTTTTTCTATGTTTTAATATGTTGTTAGTATGAAAGGGTGTTGTTAGTATGTTGATAGTATGTCAATTGTTTTTAGTATGTTATTGAGCCTCTTCCAGCACCCAGGATTTCTCACTTCCTGTTCCTGTTCCTCTGCAGATCACATGATCTTGCCCGTGTCTGTGATGTTTGGTCATGTGACCGTCACCACAGGAAACATGACTTTCTACGACTGTGGGGCGGTGAGCCGGCTCCACCAGAACTCCATGTAAGTATATTATATTATGTTATATTATGTTATATTATGTTATATTATATTATATTATATTATATTGTATTATATTATGTTATATTATATTATATTGTATTATATTATATTATGTTCTATTATATTATTGATATGAAGATGATGATGAAAGTGTTTGTGTGTGTGTGTGTGTGTGTGTGTTGCAGGTGTGTGTCCTGTGTAAACAGTGTGTGGAGCTGCAGCTGGTGTCCTCTGGATCAGATCTGCACCCACAACCAGAGCTGCTCCACACACACCATCCAGAGGGTGAGACAGCTACCTGTCTGTCTGTGTGCCCCCTCCTATCCTCTGGTCTTCTGCCTGCCTGTCTCACCCCCTCCTGTCTGCCTGCCTGTCTCACCCCTCCTGTCTGTCTGCAGGCCCCCTCCTGTCTGCCTGTCCCACCCCTCCTGTCTGTCTGCAGGCCCCCTCCTGTCCTCTGGTCTTCAGTCTGCCTGTCTCACCCCCTCCTGTCTGCCTGCCTGTCTCACCCCTCCTGTCTGTCTGCAGGCCCCCTCCTGTCCTCTGGTCTTCAGTCTGCCTGTCTCACCCCCTCCTGTCTGCCTGCCTGTCTCACCCCTCCTGTCTGTCTGCAGGCCCCCTCCTGTCCTCTGGTCTTCAGTCTGCAGAGCTCTGCCTTGGTGCCGTTGGCCTGAGCAGCCGATTGGTTCTGAGAGGGAGGAACCTGGACCTGTTCACAGTGAGACACACTATATACATCTATACTGTGTACATGTACTTATATATATATATACTGTTTACATGTACTTATACATCTCTACTGTGTACATGTACTTATACATCTATATATACACTGGTACATGTACTTATGTATATATATATACTGTGTACATGTACTTATGTACTGTGTATCTATATGAGTATGTGCTGTGTGTTCAGGATGAAGCACAGTTCGTGTGTGTGGAGATCGAAGGAGTTCAGTTGAACCTGACAGCTGCTGTAGAGAAAACACACGACAACACACACACCTTCACCTGCAGCGCACACAAGGTGACACACACACACACACACACACACACACACACACACACACACACACACACACACACACACACACACACACACACACACACAGTGTCAGCACTATATATTGTACAGTGTAAGTTTGTGGGGAAACTCTGAAGCCTGATTCTAATAATGCTGTCTGTCTCTCACCTGTCTGTCTCTCCACCTGTCTGTTTCTCACCTGTCTGTCTCTCTCCACCTGTCTGTCTCTCACCTGTCTGTCTCTCTCCACCTGTCTGTCTCTCACCTGTCTCTCTCCACCTGTCCCTCTCCACCTGTCTGTCTCTCACCTGTCTCTCTCACCTGTCCCCTCCACCTGTCTGTCTCTCTGTAGTTTCAGTATGCTGTCAGCCAGCTTCAGTATTCTGCTGCTGTCTACCTGAGGAGAGGAGAGAGACGCATCGACGCCTCACCTGGCCTCCGCCGTAAGGAGAGTGTGTGTGTGTGTGTGTGTGTGTGTGCGTGTGTGTGTGTATGAGTGTGTGTGTGTGTGCCTGCGTGTGTGTGTGTGTGCGTGCGTGTGTGTGTGTATGTGTGCGTGGTGTGTGTGAGTGTGTGTGTGCCTGCGTGTGTGTGTGAGTGTGTTTGTGTGTGTGTGAGTGTGAGTGTGTGTGTGTGTGTTGTGTGCCTGCGTTGTGTGTGTGCGTGCGTGTGTGTGTGTATGTGTGCGTGCATGCGTGTGTGTGTGAGTGTGTGTGTGTGCGTGTGTGTGTGTATGAGTGTGTGTGTGTGTGCCTGCGTGTGTGTGTGTGTGCGTGCGTGTGTGTGTGTATGTGTGTGTGTGTGTGTGAGTGTGTGTGTGCCTGCGTGTGTGTGTGAGTGTGTTTGTGTGTGTGTGAGTGTGAGTGTGTGTGTGTGTGTGTGTGCCTGCGTGTGTGTGTGCGTGCGTGTGTGTGTGTATGTGTGCGTGCATGCGTGTGTGTGTGTGAGTGTGTGTGAGTGTGTTTGTGTGTGTGTGAGTGTGAGTGTGTTTCTAACCTGTATTGCTTGTTCTTCAGTCCAGCTGTATGACTGCTCAGCCGGCCAATCGGATTGCTCTCAGTGCCGGGCGGTGCCTCCTGAGTACAGCTGTGTGTGGTGCTCAGGAAGCCCCGCCCCCAGCTGTGTTTACAACCAATCGTGCAGCAGCGTTCCTGCAGACACCTGCCCGCCCCTCAGATCACACAGGTGAGTCTGAGATCTCCTTATCTCCTCCTGGGTCACATGTTCACCTGTATTCTGACTGTACTACCTGTCTGTCTGTCTGCCTGTCTGTCTGCAGGTGGTACCTGTCTCCGGCCCTCTGGAGGGGGGGGTCCTGGTGACCATCACAGGCTCTAATCTGGGGATGAAGTACCAGGATGTTGTGGGCGGAGTCACAGTGGCAGGTGTTCAGTGCCCCCCCCTACCTGAGGGCTACCAGATCTCCACCAGGTACTTCCTCCTGTGTATTAATACTCTCCAGTATTACACCTGTATAATATACAGTATTAATATTTAAAGTATGTTCAGGATCGTGTGTGAGCTGCAGGCCAGCGGGGGCCGGGAGGGCCCGGTCCTGGTTACCGTGGGAACAACTCCACCTGGCCGGTCCTCCCAGACGTTCACCTATCAGGTGAGAGGACCCCCCCCATGTATTAATGCTAAGCTACAGAGTGTGTCAGCTGACCTCTGACCTCTGTAACCATGTATTAATGCTAAGCTACAGAGTGTTGACCTCTGTCCTCAGGACCCCAGCTGCTGGCCCTGGTTCCTGACAGGGGGCCGGTCTCTGGAGGAACCAGACTCACCATCAGGGGGCGGAGCCTGCTGACCGGACAGAGGGCGGACCTGAGAGCCTTCCTGGGCCCCCAGCCCTGCTACATGTGAGCGCTAATGCTACTGCTACTGATAATGATAATGACAATGCTAATGCTATTGCTACTGCTACTGCTACTGATAATGATAATGCTACTGCTACTGATAATGCTATTGCTACTGCTACTGCTACTGATACTGTTATGTTACTGATAATGCTACTACTACTGATAATGCTACTGTCAATGCTAATGTGACTGCTAATGCTACTCCTGTACACCTTGCCCCCCCCAGCATGGAGCAGGTGTCTCACTCTCAGCTGGTGTGTGAGACAGGTCGCAGTAACCGGACCGGACCTGTCTCTCTGCGGCTGTTGTTCGGTCAGGCTGAGCGGACCGTCGCTAACGCTAGCTTCCGTTACCTTGACGACCCGGTGATCACCGACGCCTCGCCAGCGGAGAGTTTCTACGCGTAAGAACGAACCCCAGTAACCAATCAGATCGCAGCTCCCCCCCCCCCAGTGCTAACCTCCACTTCCTGTCCTCAGGGGCGGGCGCGTCGTCATGGTGACAGGCAGGAACCTGGGTGTCGTGCAGCAGCCAATCATAGCGGTGTGGGTGGAGCCTGTGGAGGGACAGAGGGTGAAGCGGAGGAGACGATTGGCTCTGCTCAGCGCTAAGCAACAGCTGGTGTTCAACAGCAGCAGGACCACGGTGAGGGAGGGGCAGTAACTGTAGGAACCACGTCTTACTGGAATTGTGTCTGATTGTAACTGTAGGAACCGTGTCTGTAACTGTAGGAACTGTGTCTGACTGTAACTGTAGGAACCGTGTCTGACTGTAACTATGTCTGACTGTAACTGTAGGAACCGTGTCTGACTGTAACTATGTCTGACTGTAACTGTAGGAACCGTGTCTGTAACTGTAGGAACCGCGTCTGACTGTAACTGTAGGAACCGTGTCTGACTGTAACTATGTCTGACTGTAACTGTAGGAACCGTGTCTGACTGTAACTGTGTCTGACTGTAACTGTAGGAACCGTGTCTGACTGTAACTGTGTCTGACTGTAACTGTAGGAACCGTGTCTGACTGTAACTGTGTCTGACTGTAACTGTAGGAACCGTGTCTGACTGTAACTGTGTCTGACTGTAACTGTAGGAACCGTGTCTGTAACTGTAGGAACGCGTCTGACTGTAACTGTAGGAACCGTGTCTGACTGTAACTATGTCTGACTGTAACTGTAGGAACCGTGTCTGACTGTAACTGTGTCTGACTGTAACTGTGTCTGACTGTAACTGTAGGAACCGTGTCTGACTGTAACTGTGTCTGACTGTAACTGTAGGAACCGTGTCTGACTGTAACTGTGTCCGACTGTAACTGTAGGAACCGTGTCCGACTGTAACTGTAGGAACCGTGTCCGACTGTAACTGTAGTAACCGTGTCTGACTGTAACCGTAGGAACCGTGTCCGACTGTAACTGTAGGAACCGTGTCGACTGTAACTGTGTCCGACTGTAACTGTAGGAACCGTGTCCGACTGTAACTGTAGTAACCGTGTCCGACTGTAACTGTAGGAACCGTGTCCGACTGTAACCGTGTCTGACTGTAACTGTAGGAACCGTTTCGGACTGTAACTGTAGAACCGTGTCCGACTGTAACTGTAGGAACCGTGTCCGACTGTAACCGTGTCTGACTGTAACTGTAGGAACCGTTTCGGACTGTAACTGTAGGAACCGTGTCCGACTGTAACTGTAGGAACCGTGTCCGACTGTAACTGTAGGAACCGTGTCCGACTGTAACCTTAGGAACCGTTTCGGACTGTAACTGTAGGAACCGTGTCCGACTGTAACCGTAGGAACCGTGTCCGACTGTAACCGTAGGAACCGTGTCCGACTGTAACCGTAGGAACCGTGTGACTGTAACCGTAGGAACTGAGCGGGTGGAGAACCTTCCGGTTGTGGCTCAAAGTGAAAAACATACTAACTACAAGCTAGAGTTACAGGTGATATGTTGTAGACATATCGTTGTCATAGAAACTATGAGAGAGCGCTGGGACGGATCTGATTGTCTCGGACCTTTTGTCTCAATAATCAAGACTATGTCTCTCACCTGTCTTTCTCTCAACTGTCTGTCTCTCAGGTGTCGGAGCCCTGCTCTGTGCTGTCGTCCTCTCAGATGACCTGTCTCACCCCCAGAGTGTCCCAGAGGTCAAAGTGAAGGGAGTCTGGTTCCAGCTGGACAACGTCAGGGTCCACTTTGAGACCATCAAGGTACCTGTCTGTCTGACACCTGTCTGTCTCTCACCTGTCTGTCTCTCACTGTCTGTCTCTCACATGTCTGTCTCCCACCTGTCTGTCTCTCACCTGTCTGTCTCTCACCTGTCTGTCTCTCACATGTCTGTCTCTCACCTGTCTGTCTCTCACCTGTCTCTCTCTCACCTGTCTCTCACATGTCTGTCTCCCACCTGTCTGTCTCTCACCTGTCTGTCTCTCACTGCCTGTCTCTCACTGTCTGTCTCTCACCTGTCTCTCTCTCACCTGTCTATCTCTCACCTGTCTGTCTCTTACCTGTCTGTCTCTCACCTGTCTGTCTCACACCTGTCTATCTCTCACATGTCTGTCTCCCATCTGTCTGTCTCTTACCTGTCTGTCTCTCACCTGTCTGTCTCTCACCTGTCTGTCTCTCACCTGTCTCTCTCTCACCTGTCTATCTCTCACCTGTCTCTCACATGTCTGTCTCCCACCTGTCTGTCTCTTACCTGTCTGTCTCTCATCTGTCTCTCTCTCACCTGTCTATCTCTCACCTGTCTCTTACCTGTCTGTCTCTCACCTGTCTATCTCTCACCTGTCTCTCTCTCACCTGTCTATCTCTCACCTGTCTATCTCTCACCTGTCTGTCTCTCACCTGTCTATCTCTCACCTGTCTCTTACCTGTCTGTCTCTCACCTGCCTCTCTCACCTGTCTCTCACCTGTCTGTCTCTCACCTGTCTCTCTCTCACCTGTCTGTCTCTTACCTGTCTGTCTTCACCTGCCTGTCTCTCACCTGTCTGTCTCTCACCTGTCTATCTCTCACCTGTCTCTCTCTCACCTGTCTGTCTCTCACCTGTCTCTCTCACCTGTCTATCTCTCACCTGTCTGTCTCTCACCTGTCTGTCTCTCACCTGTCTCTCACCTGTCTGTCTCTCACCTGTCTGTCTCTCACCTGTCTCTCACCTGTCTCTCTCTCACCTGTCTCTCTCTCACCTGTCTATCTCTCACCTGTCTGTCTCTCACCTGTCTGTCTCTCACCTGTCTGTCTCTCACCTGTCTGTCTCTCACCTGCCTGTCTCTCACCTGTCTGTCTCTCACCTGCCTATCTCTCACCTGTCTCTCACCTGTCTGTCTCTCACCTGTCTCTCACCTGTCTGTCTCTCACCTGTCTGTCTCTCACCTGTCTCTCACCTGTCTGTCTCTCACCTGTCTCCCACCTGTCTCTCACCTGTCTGTCTCTCACCTGTCTCTCTCTCACCTGTCTGTCTCTTACCTGTCTGTCTCTCACCTGCCTGTCTCTCACCTGTCTGTCTCTCACCTGTCTGTCTCTCACCTGTCTGTCTCTCACCTGTCTATCTCTCACCTGTCTGTCTCTCACCTGTCTCTCTCTCACCTGTCTGTCTTACCTGTCTGTCTCTCACCTGCCTGTCTCTCACCTGTCTGTCTCTCACCTGTCTATCTCTCACCTGTCTGTCTCTCACCTGTCTGTCTCTCACCTGTCTGTCTCTCACCTGTCTGTCTCTTACCTGTCTGTCTCTCACCTGCCTGTCTCTCACCTGTCTGTCTCTCACCTGTCTCTCTCTCACCTGTCTGTCTCTCACCTGTCTGTCTCTCACCTGTCTGTCTCTCACCTGTCTATCTCTCACCTGTCTGTCTCTCACCTGTCTATCTCTCACCTGTCTGTCTCTCACCTGTCTCTCTCTCACCTGTCTGTCTCTCACCTGTCTCTCTCTCACCTGTCTGTCTCTCACCTGTCTCTCTCTCACCTGTCTCTCTCACCTGTCTATCTCTCACCTGTCTGTCTCTCACCTGTCTGTCTCTCACCTGCCTATCTCTCACCTGTCTCTCACCTGTCTGTCTCTCACCTGTCTCTCACCTGTCTGTCTCTCACCTGTCTCCTCACCTGTCTGTCTCTCACCTGTCTGTACCTCACCTGTCTGTCTCTCACCTGCCTATCTCTCACCTGTCTCTCACCTGTCTGTCTCTCACCTGCCTGTCTCTCACCTGTCTCTCTCTCACCTGTCTGTCTCTTACCTGTCTGTCTCTCACCTGTCTCCCACCTGTCTGTCTCTCACCTGTCTGTCTCTCACCTGTCTCTCTCACCTGTCTATCTCTCACCTGTCTCTCACCTGTCTGTCTCTCACCTGTCTGTCTCTCACCTGCTGTCTCTCACCTGTCTGTCTCTCACCTGTCTATCTCTCACCTGTCTGTCTCTCACCTGTCTGTCTCTCACCTGTCTGTCTCTCACCTGTCTGTCTCTTACCTGTCTGTCTCTCACCTGCCTGTCTCTCACCTGTCTGTCTCTCACCTGTCTATCTCTCACCTGTCTGTCTCTCACCTGTCTGTCTCTCACCTGTCTGTCTCTCACCTGTCTATCTCTCACCTGTCTGTCTCTCACCTGTCTATCTCTCACCTGTCTGTCTCTCACCTGTCTCTCTCTCACCTGTCTGTCTCTCACCTGCTCTCTCTCACCTGTCTGTCTCTCACCTGTCTCTCTCTCACCTGTCTGTCTCTTACCTGTCTGTCTCTCACCTGTCTGTCTCTCACCTGTCTCTCTCACCTGTCTATCTCTCACATGTCTGTCTCTCACCTGTCTGTCTCTCACCTGTCTGCTCTCACCTGTCTGTCTCTCACCTGCTATCTCTCACCTGTCTCTCACCTGTCTGTCTCTCACCTGTCTCTCACCTGTCTGTCTCTCACCTTTCTGTACCTCACCTGTCTGTCTCTCACCTGTCTCTCACCTGTCTGTCTCTCACCTGCCTGTCTCTCACCTGCCTATCTCTCACCTGTCTCTCACCTGTCTGTCTCTCACCTGTCTCCCACCTGTCTGTCTCTCACCTGTCTGTCTCTCACCTGTCTGTCTCTCACCTGTCTGTCTCTCACCTGTCTGTCTCTCACCTGTCTCTCTCACCTGTCTATCTCTCACCTGTCTCTCACCTGTCTGTCTCTCACCTGTCTGTCTCTCACCTGTCTGTCTCTCACCTGTCTGTCTCTCACCTGTCTATCTCTCACCTGTCTCTCACCTGTCTGTCTCTCACCTGTCTGTCTCTCAGGGGCAGAGCTTCAGGTATTACCCGGACCCGGAGTTCTTCCCTCTGAACAGAGAGGCCCCTGACGTCCCGTACCGCTTCAAACCGGGGGGGTGATCGCCGTGGAGGTGAGCTATTAACTCGTTAACTAATGAACTCAGTAATGACTTGATTGATGTATTCATCATGCATTAACATGTCCCCCCCCCAGGGCCAGGACCTGACCCGGGCCATCTCCAGACAGGAAGTGAGGGCTCAGCTGGGGGATCAGGAGTGTGAGGTGAAGACCCTGGATAACACTCACCTGTACTGCGAGCCCCCCGAGAGCCAGCCGGGGGGGGGCGGGGCCTGCCCAGCCTCAAGGTACTGACACTACAATAATTATAATACAGACCATAATACCAGACTATAACAACGTGCCCCCCCAGGTGCTGATGGGGAACCTGCAGGTGGACCTGGGCTCCGTGCAGTACGACAGCAACGGCCTGTCTGTCGTTCCATTGGCTGCTCAGATTAGTCTGGGGGCGGGAGCAGCCGTCATCATCCTATCAGTGCTCGTCGTGATCCTGATGTACAGGTAAGGCAAAGGTGCTGTTTCACTCTCTCCTTCATTCTGTCAACAACACATATATATATTAATGTGTGTGTGTGTGTGTGTGTGTGTGTGTGTGTGTGTGTGTGTGTGTGTGTGTTGTGTGTGTTGTGTGTGTGTGTGTGTGTGTGTGTGTGTGTGTGTGTGGTGTGTGTTGTGTGTGTGTTCAGGAGGAAGAGTAAACAGGCGCTCAGAGATTACAAGAAGGTTCTGCTGCAGTTAGAGACTCTGGAGATCAACGTTGGAGACCAGTGTCGAAAAGAGTTCACAGGTACACACACACACACACACACACTCACACACACACACACACACACACACACACACACACACACACACACACACCACACACACACACACACACTCACTCTCACACACACACACACACACTCTCTCACTGTGTAATTGTGTGTTCAGACCTAATGACGGAGATGATGGACCTCAGCAGTGATGTGGGGGGGCCGGGCCCCCCCCTGCTGGACTACAAGACGTATGCAGAGCGGATCTTCTTCCCCGGCCAGCAGGGGGCGCCGTTCAGCCGCCAGCTGGACCTGCCGGAGCACCGCCGCGTCACCGTGGAGACGGGCCTGCAGAACCTGAGCCTGCTGCTCAACAACCGGCTGTTCCTCACCAGGTGGGGTCTCTGTTTACTATAAATACTGTCTCTATACGTGGGTGGGGTCTCTGTTTACTATAAATACTGTCTCTATACATGGGGGGGGTCTCTGTTTACTATAAATACTGTCTCTATACGTGGGGGGGGTCTCCGTTTACAATAAATACTGTCTCTATACATGGGTGGGGTCTCTGTTTATTAAAATACTGTCTCTATACGTGGGGGGGGTCTCTGTTTATTATAAATACTGTCTCTATACGTGGGGGGGGTCTCCGTTTACAATAAATACTGTCTCTATACATGGGTGGGTCTCTGTTTATTATAAATACTGTCTCTATATGTGGGGGGGGGTCTCCGTTTACAATAAATACTGTCTCTATACATGGGTGGGGTCTCTGTTTATTATAAATACTATCTCTATACATGGGTGGGGTCTCTGTTTATTATAAATACTGTCTCTATACATGGGTGGGGTCTCTGTTTATTATAAATACTGTCTCTATACGTGTTGTAAATGTATTCGTTCAGTTGTTGAGGATGGCGCTGTCTCCGGTTGTTTAATATAATATAAGAGTGTATGTTGTCCCCGGTGCAGTTCATCCACACTCTGGAGGCGCAGCAGGGCTTCTCTCAGAGGGACCGGGGCTACGTGGCCAGCCTTCTGACCGTCGCTCTGCACGACAAGCTGGAGTACTTCAC
>JAAOOA010001243.1:0-110000 GCA_012861695.1 Trematomus loennbergii | reverse complement strand
GATCTGATAAAAACTGATCCAGATTTGAACACTGTCCTGACGTCAGGACGGTGGCGCTACGGCTATTGGGCCAACTCCACCAATCAGGAGGAGACAGCCACGGCCATTGCCGTTCGAAAGCGCTGGAGACGATGTAGTACATATGCCAGGCCTGTAAGTGGCGCTGTAGTCTGCCACAAAAGCAGCGAAGAAGACTTCCCTTGCATGGTTGCCATGGTTGCCCTTCTGTTTATTCTCCGCTGTGGCTTTCTTTCTCCCTCCCCGAGGCAAGCGTTTGCTCCCGCTGCTTTAATTCAATGCAATCCCTCCCCGTCGAGGCAAGCACTGTAACTCTCTCCGGTTAGTCCACCAGCAGATGACAAACACCCACCTCTCCGCCTCTTCCAAGGAACGAGGGGACCGTGCGGCAGAGTTTCAGTTTCTTTCGCCGGTCAAGATGTCCGTTAAAGTTTAAATCTTCCAGACAAAATTAGAAAAGTGCCGGTCAAAGGTCTTCTTTGTTATTTATTGAGCTTTAAAACAAATGAATAACGACTCTATATAATAAAACACGAGGATGGAGATCTCTTTTTCTCCCCTCTTCTGACAGCCCAGCAGCTGATCAGAGCACGTCTCCCCTCTCCTGCAGGCGGGCGTGGTCAGCTGAATCAGACCCGTAGACAGCAAACACACATAGAGCGAAATGAGGCATGGCTAAAATGCATGATCTGTTTGGTATTTTGAAAACAGAGACGTATAAATATACCTTATATAGGTATGGCCCTACAATATATCATTTACATATAGCATGATAGGTCCACTTTGAAGCAGGAGAGTTTGTTTAGTTCCAATCCAAGAGAGTCCACACTTTTAGGACGTTTCCACTTTCAATTATTTTCCCTCTGGTTTTAACTTCTAAGATATAATCACAAGTCACTTCCTTTTGAAATGTCTTTCTTCTAACCCTGCCAGCAGTCCCTGGTCACAGGTTCTGCTGAAGTGATTAACCCTTAAACTCCTGTCAGTTCACAGAGTGTTCTGAAGTGTAAACCTGTCTCTCTCTCTCCTGTCTCTCTCTCTCAGACTCTGACAGTGCTGGTGAAGAACGGCCTGGAGGTTCAGCCGAGTCCCGTTAGAGTGTTAGACACAGACACCATCACACAGGTACCTGTCTGTCTGTCTGTCTGTCTGTCTGTCTGTCTCTCTCTCACTCTCACCTGTCTCTCTCTCACCTGTCTCTCTGTCACCTGTCTCTCTCTCTCTCACCTGTCTCTCTCTCACCTGTGTCTCTCTCACTGTCTCTCTCTCACCTGTGTCTCTCTCACCTGTCTCTCTCTCACCTGTGTCTCTCTCACCTGTCTCTCTCTCACCTGTGTCTCTCTCACCTGTCTGTCTCTCACCTGTCTCTCTGCAGGTGAAGGATAAGATCCTGGATCAGGTCTACAGAGGAGCTCCGTTCTCTCAGAGACCGTCAGCAGACAGTCTGGACCTGGGTACGCTCACACACACCTGTCTCACCTGTCTCACCTGTCTCACCTGTCTCACCCGTCTCACCCCTCTCACCCGTCTCACACCTCTATTCATTGACAGAGTGGCGTTCTGGGCAGGCGGGTCACCTGACTCTCTCAGATGATGATGTCACTGCGGTGGTTCAGGGCCGCTGGAAACGAGTTAACACTCTGCAGCACTACAAGGTAAACCGACCAATCACAGCATGGCTCTAACTGACCAATCACAGCGCGGCTCTAACCCACCAATCACAGAGCGGCTCTAACCCACCAATCACAGAGCGGCTCTAACCCACCAATCACAGAGCGGCTCTAACCCACCAATCACAGAGCGGCTCTAACCACCAATCACAGTGCGGCTCCAACCCACCAATCACAGAGCGGCTCTAACCCACCAATCACAGTGCGGCTCTAACCCACAATCACAGAGCGGCTCTAACCCACCAATCACAGTGCGGCTCCAACCCACCAATCACAGAGCGGCTCCAACCCACCAAGAGCGGCTCTAACCCACCAATCACAGCGCGGCTCCAACCACCAATCACAGACTGCAGTGGTGCAGAGGTCCTGCAGAACACAGAGAGGTTCTCCTCAGGTAAGGGTTCTGTTCCTCAGTCACTGAAACATGATCTGTGGTTCTTCAGGTTCCTGACGGAGCCACCGTGGCTCTGATCCCCCGCTCCGTGAGCCCAGCTGGAGTCCATCAGGTGTTCCAGACCGGAGAGAGTAAGAACACCTAGAACACGCAGAACCACATCTCAAACACAAACAGAACCACATCTCCAACACACAGAACCACATCTACGACACACACAGAACCACATCTCCAACACACGCAGAACCACATCTCAAACACAAACAGAACCACATCTCCAACACACAGAACCACATCTACGACACACACAGAACCACATCTCCAACACACACAGAACCACATCTCCAACACACAGAACCACATCTCCAACACACAGAGCCACATCTACGACACACACAGAACCACATCTACAACACACACAGAACCACATCTACAACACACACAGAACCACATCTCCAACACACACAGAAACACATCTACAACACACACAGAACCACATCTCCAACACACACAGAACCACATCTACAACACACACAGAAACACATCTCCAACACACACAGAACCACATCTCCAACACACACAGAACCACATCTCCAACACACACAGAACCACATCTCCAACACACACAGAACCACATCTACAACACACACAGAAACACATCTACAACACACAGAACCACATCTACGACACACACAGAACCACATCTACGACACACACAGAACCACATCTCCAACACACACAGAACCACATCTACAACACACACATAAACACATCTACAACACACAGAACCACATCTACGACACACACAGAACCACATCTACAACACACAGAACCACATCTACAACACACAGAACCACATCTACAGAACACAGAACCACATCTCCAACACACACAGAACCACATCTACAGAACACAAAACCACAAACACATGTTCTGTTACCTGTACGAGGGTTATGGTTCTAGATGTTATGTTCTGTTGCCTGTACGAGGGTTATGGTTCTAGATGTTATGTTCTGTTGCCTGTACGAGGGTTATGGTTCTAGATGTTATGTTCTGTTGCCTCTACGAGGGTTCTGGTTCTAGATGTTATGTTCTGTTGCCTGTACGAGGTTTATGGTTCTAGATGTTATTGTTCTGTTGCCTGTACGAGGGTTCTGGTTCTAAAGTTATTGTTCTGTTGCCTGTACGAGGGTTATGGTTCTAGATGTTATGTTCTGTTGCCTCTACGAGGGTTCTGGTTCTAGATGTTATGTTCTGTTGCCTGTACGAGGTTTATGGTTCTAGATGTTATTGTTCTGTTGCCTGTACGAGGGTTATGGTTCTAGATGTTATTGTTCTGTTACCTGTACAAGGGTTCTGGTTCTAAATGTTATTGTTCTGTTGCCTGTACGAGGGTTATGGTTCTAGATGTTATGTTCTGTTGCCTCTACGAGGGTTCTGGTTCTAGATGTTATGTTCTGTTGCCTGTACGAGGTTTATGGTTCTAGATGTTA
The DNA here is from genome assembly GCA_012861695.1 of Trematomus loennbergii. Classification (NCBI taxonomy): domain Eukaryota; kingdom Metazoa; phylum Chordata; class Actinopteri; order Perciformes; family Nototheniidae; genus Trematomus; species Trematomus loennbergii. Next base: position 106,425 of record JAAOOA010001243.1, on the reverse strand, counting down.
TTGTTCTGTTGCCTGTACGAGGGTTATGGTTCTAGATGTTATTGTTCGTTACCTGTACGAGGGTTCTGGTTCTAAATGTTATTGTTCTGTTGCCTGTACAAGGGTTATGGTTCTAGATGTTGTGTTCTGTTGCCTGTACGAGGGTTCTGGTTCTAGATGTTATGTCTGTTGCCTGTACAAGGTTTATGGTTCTAGATGTTATGTTATGTTGCCTGTACGAGGGTTATGGTTCTAGATGTTATTGTTCTGTTACCTGTACAAGGGTTCTGGTTCTAGATGTTATTGTTCTGTAGCCTGTACAAGGGTTATGGTTCTAGATGTTATGTTCTGTTGCCTGTACAAGGGTTCTGATTCTAGATGTTATGTTCTGTGCCTGCACGGGGTTATGGTTCTAGATGTTATGTTCTGTTGCCTGCACGAGGGTTATGGTTCTAGATGTTATTGTTCTGTTACCTGTACAAGGGTTCTGGTTCTAAATGTTATTGTTCTGTTGACTGTACGAGGGTTCTGGTTCTAGATGTTGTGTTCTGTTGCCTGTACGAGGGTTCTGGTTCTAGATGTTGTGTTCTGTTGCCTGTACGAGGGTTCTGGTTCTAGATGTTGTGTTCTGTTGCCTGTACGAGGTTCTGGTTCTAGATGTTATGTTCTGTTGCCTGTACGAGGTTTATGGTTCTAGATGTTATGTTCTGTTGCCTGTACAAGGTTTATGGTTCTAGATGTTATTGTTCTGTTGCCTGTACGAGGGTTCTGGTTCTAGAGTTATTGTTCTGTTGCCTGTACAAGGATTATGGTTCTAGATGTTGTGTTCTGTTGCCTGTACGAGGGTTCTGGTTCTAGATGTTGTGTTCTGTTGCCTGTACGAGGGTTCTGGTTATAGATGTTATGTTCTGTTGCCTGTACAAGGTTATGGTTTCTAGATGTTATTGTTCTGTTGCCTGTACGAGGGTTCTGGTTCTAGATGTTATTGTTCTGTTGCCTGTACGAGGGTTATGGTTCTAGATGTTGTGTTCTGTTGCCTGTACGAGGGTTCTGGTTCTAGATGTTATGTTCTGTTGCCTGTACAAGGTTTATGGTTCTAGATGTTATTGTTCTGTTGCCTGTACGAGGGTTCTGGTTCTAGATGTTATGTTCTGTAGCCTGTACGAGGGTTATGGTTCTAGATGTTATGTTCTGTTGCCTGTACGAGGGTTCTGGTTCTAGATGTTATGTTCTGTTGCCTGTACGAGGGTTATGGTTCTAGATGTTATGTTCTGTTGCCTACAGAAACCCCCATGCTGGAGGGCGAGGAGGAGAGGGGCTGCGGCTCTGGCACCTGGTGAAGAGCAGCGAGGATCCAGAGATCCCAAAACACCGGAAGAGCAGCATGAGGGAGAGAGAGAGAGCCAAGGCCATACCTGAGATCTACCTGACCCGCCTGCTGTCCATGAAGGTAACACACCTGAGTTAACCTGTCCATGAAGGTAACACACCTGAGTTAACCTGTCCATGAAGGTAACACACCTGAGTTAACTGGTCCATGAAGGTAACACACCTGAGTTAACCTGTCCATGAAGGTAACACACCTGAGTTAACCTGTCCATGAAGGTAACACACCTGAGTTAACCTGTCCATGAAGGTAACACACCTGAGTTAACCTGTCCATGAAGGTAACACACCTGAGTTAACCTGTCCATGAAGGTAACACACCTGAGTTAACCTGTCCATGAAGGTAACACACCTGAGTTAACCTGTCCATGAAGGTAACACACCTGAGTTAACTGGTCCATGAAGGTAACACACCTGAGTTAACTGGTCCATGAAGGTAACACACCTGAGTTAACTGGTCCATGAAGGTAACACACCTGAGTTAACTGGTCCATGAAGGTAACACACCTGAGTTAACTGGTCCATGAAGGTAACACACCTGAGTTAACTGGTCCATGAAGGTAACACACCTGAGTTAACTGGTCCATGAAGGTAACACACCTGAGTTAACCGGTCCAGGTGACTCTGACCTCCCACCTGTCTGTCTCTCTGTAGGGGACGCTGCAGAAGTTCGTGGACGATGTCTTCGTGGCGATCCTCAGCACGAAACGTCCTCCTCCCATCGCTGTTCGCTTCTTCTTCGACTTCCTGGACGACATGGCGGAGAAACACGGCATCGACGACCCTGAGACCGTCCACATCTGGAAAACCAACAGGTGAGGACACACCTAGACACCTGTTACTCAACACACACACACACACACACACACACACACACACACACACACACACACACACACACACACACACACACACACACACACACACACACACTCACACAGACACACACACACACACACACACACACACACACACACACTCACACACACACTCACACAGACCTCTCTTCTTCTGCAGTGATATCCTAACAGCCTAATCCTTTGTAAGTGCTTCAGTTAAAATGATTGTCACATTTGGACAGAAACCTGACTTCCTGTCTGTCTGCCTGTGTCTGTCTGTCTGTCTGTCTGTCTGTCTGTCTGTCTGCCTGTCTGTCTCTCAGTCTCCCTCTCAGGTTCTGGGTGAACATCCTGAAGAACCCTCAGTTTGTTCTGGATGTTCAGGTGACCGACAGCATCGACGCCGTGCTGTCTGTCATCGCTCAGACCTTCATCGACTCCTGTACCACCTCGGAGCACAAAGTGGGGCGGGTAAGACCTGTCTGTCTGTCTGTCTGTCTGTCTGTCTGCCTGTCTGTCTGACTGTCTGTGTCTGCCTGTCTGCCTGTCTGTCTGTCTGTCTGTCTGTCTGTCTGCCTGTCTGCCTGTCTGTCTGACTGTCTGTGTCTGCCTGTCTGCCTGTCTGTCTGTCTGTCTGTCTGTCTGTCTGTAACCTGTCTGCCTGACTGTCTGTGTCTGCCTGCCTGCCTGTCTGTCTGTCTGCCTGTCTGTCTGCCTGCCTGTCTGTCTGTCTGTCTGCCTGTCTGTCTGCCTGCCTCCATAAGAACTGGAGGCGGGGCCTGTGCATTCCTATGAGAGCTGCTCATTGGCGCATGAGGACAAAATGGCCTCAAAAAGTCACAGATTACCCATCAGACGCAGTTGAGTTTCCCTTAAGCCCCACCTCCTGTCATTAAGCCCCGCCTCCTGGCATTAAGCCCCACCCCCGATCTCCTGCTCTCGGCTCAGTAGAATGAATAGAGAGAGAAAATAAATCTAGATTCGGCTTTTAGTGCATTTTACAACCTTAAGTCTTTCTGGGCCCAGTGACGTCACGGACTGATACGGACGTTGTAATACCGCCGTTTGGCCACTACCAATATTTTCCTCAGAGTCCGGAGCACTTCCTGGGGGCTTGGGTTGCGATCGAATAGTCCATTTAGCTTAGGAACCTTCCTAACGGCGTGAAATGACCCGGAGGTCCCTCAGTGGCAGCCATGATAAGTGCTGATTCTCTAGATGAAAGGAAAGGAGGTTTCAAACTTCCTTTAAAACCAGGGGTGCACATAACTGGTACGCAGGTACGCATGCGCGGCAACAATCTGAAATGCGTACCGTCACTTGTGTCACAAAGTGCATTTGCGTACCGACGTACTTGTGAAGCTTTTCCAGAAGGCGGTTAGATCACCGGACGACAGAGTCGGTCTCCGTGTGCACAGACAGGGCTGCTGCTAACGTCTGTTTAGCACTGCGCTAAAACAGCTGATCACAATGTTGTGGTCAAGGACAGCAGGGCACAGAGAGGGATCCAGGCTCAAAGTGGTCGAGGACAGCAGGGCACAGAGAGGGATACAGGCTCAAAGTGGTCGAGGACAGCAGGCACAGAGAGGGATCCAGGCTCAAAGTGGTCGAGGACAGCAGGGCACAGAGAGGGATACAGGCTCAAAGTGGTCGAGGACAGCAGGGCACAGAGAGGGATCCAGGCTCAAAGTGGTCGAGGACAGCAGGGCACAGAGAGGGGTACAGGCTCAAAGTGGTCGAGGACAGCAGGGCACAGAGAGGGATACAGGCTCAAAGTGGTCGAGGACAGCAGGGCACAGAGAGAGATACAGGCTCAAAGTGGTCGAGGACAGCGGGGCACAGAGAGGGATACAGGCTCAAAGTGGTCGAGGACAGCAGGGCACAGAGAGGGACAGGCTCAAAGTGGTCGAGGACAGCTGGGCACAGAGAGGGATACAGGCTCAAAGTGGTCGAGGACAGCAGGGCACAGAGAGGATACAGACTCAAAGCGGTCGAGGACAGCAGGGCACAGAGAGGGGTACAGGCTCAAAGTGGTCGAGGACAGCAGGGCACAGAGAGGGATACAGGCTCAAAGTGGTCGAGGACAGCAGGGCACAGAGAGGGGTACAGACTCAAAGTGGTCGAGGACAGCAGGGCACAGAGAGGGGTACAGGCTCAAAGTGGTCGAGGACAGCAGGGCACAGAGAGGGATACAGACTCAAAGTGGTCGAGGACAGCAGGGCACAGAGAGGGGTACAGGCTCAAAGTGGTCGAGGACAGCAGGACACAGAGAGGGATACAGGCTCAAAGTGGTCGAGGACAGCAGGGCACAGAGAGGGATAGAGACTCAAAGTGGTCGAGGACAGCGGGGCACAGAGAGGGATACAGGCTCAAAGTGGTCGAGGACAGCAGGGCACAGAGAGGGATACAGGCTCAAAGTGGTCGAGGACAGCGGGCACAGAGAGGGATACAGGCTCAAAGTGGTCGAGGACAGCGGGGCACAGAGAGGGATACAGGCTCAAAGTGGTCGAGGACAGCAGGGCTCAGAGAGGGATACAGGCTCAAAGTGGTCGAGGACAGCAGGGCTCAGAGAGGGATACAGGCTCAAAGTGGTCGAGGACAGCAGGGCTCAGAGAGGGATACAGGCTCAAAGTGGTCGAGGACAGCAGGGCTCAGAGAGGGATACAGGCTCAAAGTGGTCGAGGACAGCAGGGCACAGAGAGGGATACAGGCTCAAAGTGGTCGAGGACAGCAGGGCACAGAGAGGGATACAGGCTCAAAGTGGTCGAGGACAGCAGGGCACAGAGAGGGATACAGGCTCAAAGTGGTCGAGGACACAGAGAGGGATACAGGCTCAGAGTGGTCGAGGACAGCAGGGCACAGAGAGGGATACAGGCTCAAAGTGGTCGAGGACAGCAGGGCACAGAGAGGGATACAGGCTCAAAGTGGTCGAGGACAGCAGGGCACAGAGAGGGATACAGGCTCAAAGTGGTCGAGGACAGCAGGGCACAGAGAGGGATACAGGCTCAAAGTGGTCGAGGACAGCAGGGCACAGAGAGGGATCCAGGCTCAAAGTGGTCGAGGACAGCAGGGCTCAGAGAGGGATACAGCCTCAAATGGTCGAGGACAGCAGGGCTCAGAGAGGGATACAGGCTCAAAGTGGTCGAGGACAGCAGGGCACAGAGAGGGATACAGGCTCAAAGTGGTCGAGGACAGCAGGGCACAGAGAGGGATACAGGCTCAAAGTGGTCGAGGACAGCAGGGCACAGAGAGGGATACAGGCTCAAAGTGGTCGAGGACAGCAGGGCACAGAGAGGGATACAGGCTCAAAGTGGTCGAGGACAGCAGGGCACAGAGAGGGATACAGCCTCAAAGTGGTCGAGGACAGCAGGGCACAGAGAGGGAGCAGGATCTGGGTAGCACTAGTGTGGGCTAGCCTAAGAGCAGATACCTTTTCAATACAAAATGTAAGAAACTTATCACAGAGAGTAGTCGATGGGACAATAGAAGAAACATCACAGGGATTAATGATCGAGTTGAGGACATTAAAGAGAACCTGAGGTTTATGGCTGTTTTTGGAGATGAACAGAGAAATGTGCTCTGTTTCGGCTGCTTTGACTGCCGTCTGGTCGTCAGAAAGGCAAGCACCAAGGATTTCTAGGGAGACATGGAGTTTATCCTTTTTCCATTTTCTCTCTGCACGCCTGCAAGCACGTCTGAGAGCACGAGTAATAAGTAATAAGTTTCACTTTCCTTTTTTATTTCAATTCCAACTTTGGTCATGAAGAATTTTTCTCTGTTGTCCCCGTTCATAAAGCATAACAGCATCAGAGCACGGTGCAGAGTCTCTAGATGAGTTTACAGTAGTCCCTCCTTCTTATTAAACATCCATGTTGTAGTCCGCTGTATAGAAAACTGTAGTTTCCATAGTTTCCCCACAGCAGCAGGCGCACATTCATGACCTCCGCTGGCGCATCATAAACACGTCGGATAGTGAGAGTGCAGTCGATTCTCTAAAGTACCGCAGTCTCTTCTCCTAAGTCCTTTTGAATTCTCCTATCCACTATCTCTTAACCCCGTGACCTTTCACTCAGAGGAGAGGGATAGACGATAGGGTTAGAATTTAGGAGCTGATTTTTGGATTATTCGACCGCAACCCTGGTTTGCCTGTCTGTCTGTCATGTGACCTCATTCTGACTTTCTGTCCAATCAGGACTCTCCTGTGAACAAGCTGCTGTACGCCAGAGAGATCCCCCGATACAAGCAGCTGGTGGAGAGGTGAGAGCTGCAGGGCTATGGACTATGGAGTATCATTTCACATGTGAAGGGACATGCCATAATGACAGTGTGTGTGTGTGTGTGTGTGTGTGTGTGTGTGTGTGTGTGTGTGTGTGTGTGTGTGTGTGTGTGTGTGTGTGTGTGTGTGTGTGTGTGTGTGTGTGTGTGTGTGTGTGTGTGTGTGTGTGTGTGTGTGTGTGTGTGTGTGTGTGTGTGTGTGGTGTGTGTGTGTGTGTGTGTGTAGGTATTACAGTGATATCCACAGCTCAGCCTCAGGGTGCTATCAGGAGATGAACTCCACTCTGACTGAACTCTCCGGGGTGAGAAACACAACATGTTACTGAGTACAAATACTCGTGATACACTTCTTGATAATATAAAGATTCATGCAGTAAATAAATAAGTATATTCAAGTTTATTCAATGTATATTCTGAATACTGAAATAATCACATCTGTTTCTTTCAGCAAAGCTTTGCCTCAGAGATGAACACTCTTGTTGCTCTTCATGAACTCTACAAGTATATCAACAAATATTACGACCAGGTAACACACTGTCTCTCTCACCTGTCTGTCTCTCACCTGTCTCTCTCTCACCTGTCTGTCTCTCACCTGTCTCTCTCTCACCTGTCTGTCTCTCACCTGTCTCTCTCACCTGTCTCTCTCTCACCTGTCTGTCTCTCACCTGTCTCTCTCTCACCTGTCTCTCTCTCACCTGTCTGTCTCTCACCTGTCTCTCTCTCACCTGTCTGTCTCTCACCTGTCTGTCTCTCACCTGTCTGTCTCTCACCTGTCTCTCTCTCACCTGTCTCTCTGTCAACTGTCTCTCTCTTACCTGTCTCCCCTCACCTGCCTCTCTCTCACCTGTCTCTCTCTCACCTGTCTCTCTCTACCTGTCTGTCTCTCACCTGTCTCTCTCTCACCTGTCTCTCTGTCAACTGTCTCTCTCTACCTGTCTCCCCTCACCTGTCTCTCTGTCAACTGTCTCTATCTCACCTGTCTCTCCTCACCTGTCTCTCTCTCACCTGTCTCTCTCTCACCTGTCTCTCCTCACCTGTCTCTATCTCACCTGTCTCTCCTCACCTGTCTCTCTCTCACCTGTCTCTCTCTCACCTGTCTCTCCTCACATGTCTCTCTCTCACCTGTCTCTATCTCACCTGTCTCTCCTCACCTGTCTCTATCTCACCTGTCTCTCTCTCACCTGTCTCTCTCTCACCTGTCTCTCCTCACCTGTCTGTCTCTCACCTGTCTCTCCTCACCTGTCTCTCTCTCACCTGTCTCTCTCTCACCTGTCTCTCCTCACATGTCTCTCTTCACCTGTCTCTCCTCACCTGTCTCTCCTCACCTGTCTCTCTCTCACCTGTCTCTCTCTCACCTGTCTCTCTCTACCTGTCTCTCTCTCACCTGTCTCTCTCTCACCTGTCTCTCCTCACTGTCTCTCCTCACCTGTCTCTCCTCACCTGTCTCTCTCTCATCTGTCTGTCAGATCATCCTGTCTCTGGAGGAGGACGCCTCAGGTCAGAAGATGCAGTTGGCCTATCGGCTGCAGCAGGTCGCCGCCCTGGTGGAGAACAAGGTCACTGACCTCTGATGACCTCTGATGACCTCTGATGACCTCTGATGACCTCTGACCCTTGCTGAGGAAGAAGAGGACGAAGAAGCTCAGAGACACAAACTCTGTTAACACTGTGTCTTCCTGTGTGTGTGTGTGTGGTGTGTGTGTGTGTGTGTGTGTGTGTGTGTGTGTGTGTGTGTGTGTGTGTGTGTGTTGTGTGTGTGTGTGTGTGTGTGTGTGTGTGTGTGTGTGTGTGTGTGGTGTGTGTGTGTGTGAGAGAGAGAGAGAGTTTTTATAGTCACTCTCAGGAGATCCAGTTTTTGCAGCAGCATTCGAACCAAACCTGAATTGACAATCCACCAATCAGAGAGCACCGCCTGCTGCCTTCACTACGTTACCCAGAGTCCTCTGCTCTGTGGGGACTCACGAAGCACACTTTGTAGTTTTTATAATCGACCTGCTGATCTCTGACATGCTGGGTGTTTTTTATACTACTGAAGCCAGCAATAACAGAACCAGAACCACTAACCTGATCCAGAACCATCTACCTGGTCCAGAACCATCTACCTGATCCAGAACCATCTACCTGGTCCAGAACCACTAACCTGATCCAGAACCATCAACCTGATCCAGAACCATCAACCTGATCCAGAACCATCTACCTGGTCCAGAACCATCTACCTGATCCAGAACCATCTACCTGGTCCAGAACCACTAACCTGATCCAGAACCATCAACCTGATCCAGAACCATCAACCTGATCCAGAACCATCAACCTGGTCCAGAACCACTAACCTGATCTAGAACCATCAACCTGATCCAGAACCATCAACCTGATCCAGAACCATCTACCTGGTCCAGAACCACTAACCTGATCCAGAACCATCAACCTGGTCCAGAACCATCAACCTGATCCAGAACATCTACCTGGTCCAGAACCACTAACCTGATCCAGAACCATCAACCTGGTCCAGAACCATCAACCTGATCCAGAACCATCAACCTGATCCAGAACCATCTACCTGGTCCAGAACCACTAACCTGATCCAGAACCATCAACCTGGTCCAGAACCACTAACCTGATCCAGAACCATCAACCTGATCCAGAACCATCAACCTGATCCAGAACCATCTACCTGGTCCAGAACCACTAACCTGATCCAGAACCATCAACCTGGTCCAGAACCATCAACCTGATCCAGAACCATCAACCTGGTCCAGAACCATCAACCTGATCCAGAACCATCAACCTGGTCCAGAACCACTAACCTGATCCAGAACCATCAACCTGATCCAGAACCATCAACCTGGTCCAGAACCACTAACCTGATCCAGAACCATCAACCTGGTCCAGAACCACTAACCTGATCCAGAACCATCAACCTGATCCAGAACCATCAACCTGATCCAGAACCATCAACCTGATCCAGAACCATCTACCTGGTCCAGAACCATCTACCTGGTCCAGAACCCCCTCCAGTCTTCCTCTGCTCTCAGGTTTACTTGGTGTGGTCTGTGACCACATGAAGCACTTCCTGTTCCCTGGTCTGTGACCACATGAAGCACTTCCTGTTCCCTGGTCTGTGATCATATGAAGCACTTCCTGTCCCCTGGTCTGTGACCACATGAAGCACTTCCTGTTCCCAGGACTGTGACCACATGAAGCACTTCCTGTTCCCTGGTCTGTGATCACATGAAGCACTTCCTGTCCCCTGGTCTGTGACCACATGAAGCACTTCCTGTTCCCAGGACTGTGACCACATGAAGCACTTCCTGTTCCCTGGTCTGTGACCACATGAAGTACTTCCTGTTCCCAGGACTGTGACCACATGAAGCACTTCCTGTTCCCTGGTCTGTGACCACATGAAGCACTTCCTGTCCCCTGGTCTGTGACCACATGAAGCACTTCCTGTTCCCTGGACTGTGACCTCATGAAGCACTTCCTGTTCCCTGGTCTGTGACCACATGAAGCACTTCCTGTTCCCTGGTCTGTGACCACATGAAGCACTTCCTGTTCCCTGGACTGTGACCACATGAAGCACTTCCTGTCCCCTGGTCTGGAAGTCAATGTATTTTGCTAACAGGTGTAATGAACAGAAAACAAAGGATGTTAAGACAGTGTTTTATATTGAACCCTCTGCTTTCACCAGCTAGCGATGATGCTAACATGCTAACTCGCCTCAACAACAGATTCTGCACTTTTTACTCTATTAACAAATCAGATTCAGCCTCAGACAGAGACTCCATTTCACTGAAACTAAAAGACGGTAAAACAATCTTGAAACGTGGGGAGTGTGTTCGCGTGTGCGTGCGTGCTGTGTGTGTGTGTGTGTGCGTGTGTGTGTGTGTGTGTGTTAGCTAGTTACTAACTTATTACATGTACATACTGTAAGTCCTATTTATACCTATTTATCCCTGCTGTGCCTTCACTCTGCAGCTAGGTGGCGCTGTCTGTCTCTCATTGTGTGTCCTGTTGCATCATGGGAAGATAAATTCATTGTATCGTTTTACTCATATTGTGAAAGTACAGCTAGCATAGCATTACGCTACAATAACAAACACAATCTAAACGCACCTGATCGAGCTCAGGAAAATCAACGTGAAATAAAAAACTAAAAACTACTGACAGCTAGCTACTGACGGCTAGCTACTGACGGCTAGCTACTGACGGCTAGTTACTGACAGTTAGCTACTGACGGCTAGCTACTGACGGCTAGTTACTGACAGTTAGCTACTGAGGGCTAGCTACTAACGGCTAGCTACTGACGGCTAGTTACTGACAGTTAGCTACTGAGGGCTAGCTACTGACGGCTAGTTACTGACAGTTAGCTACTGACGACTAGCTACTGACGGCTAGTTACTGACAGTTAGCTACTGAGGGCTAGCTACTGACGGCTAGCTACTGACGGCTAGTTACTGACAGTTAGCTACTGAGGGCTAGCTACTGACGGCTAGTTACTGACAGTTAGCTACTGACGACTAGCTACTGACGGCTAGTTACTGACAGTTAGCTACTGAGGGCTAGCTACTGACGGCTAGCTACTGACGGCTAGTTACTGACAGTTAGCTACTGAGGGCTAGCTACTGACGGCTAGTTACTGACAGTTAGCTACTGAGGGCTAGCTACTGATGGCTAGCTACTGACCGTTAGCTACTGACGACTAGCTACTGACTGCTAGCTACTGAGGGCTAGCTACTGACGGTTAGCTACTGACGGCTAGCTACTGACGGCTAGCTACTGACTGCTAACTACTGACAGTTAGCTACTGACGACTAGCTACTGACTGCTAGCTACTGACGGCTAGTTACTGACGGTTAGCTACTGATGGTTAGCTACTGATGGTTAGCTACTGACGACTAGCTACTGACGGCCAGCTACTGACAGTTAGCTACTGACAGTTAGCTACTGACGGCTAGCAGCACAATACAACTAGCATCTCTTGAACAGGGTACTCCCTGGACTCTGTGGTACAGGGTACTTCCTGGACGGTTATGGCTAGAAAGGACCCGTCTTGTGTAAAACTCTCGCGAGAGTTTGCAAGTCACGTGGCTGAATGTTTACGTTTGGCAGGCAGCCTTTCAGTTACGATCGTTAACATCAGTGGGCCACAGCAAATGATGGTGAGAAGCTAAACTATCTATTAATTATGTAAATTACAGGAGTGTGATTGTTGAAATAGGGTGTTAGCGGTCTTGCTGTTCAAAGAAGAATGACAACAGTGTAGATCACCAACACTATGGTTTATTTTTTATTCACAGGCAAGTCAACGTTGTCGCAGTAAAAGTCCCAAGATGGCTCCTGGTGCAATAAAATGTTCCCTTTCAGTGTTTTACTATTATGTCTGATGTTTCTCTATTAATATTGCTGCTGCATTAATGTGTATGTTGCATGTTACTGCTGTAGATGTGTTTCCGAGCCGCTCCGATTACAACGAGAGTTACAACGAGAACGTGACGTCATATTTACACAAGACGGATCCTTTCTAGCCATAACCTTCCTGGACTCTGTTACAGGGTACTTCCTGGACTCTGTTACAGGGTACTTCCTGGACTCTGTTACAGGGTACTTCCTGGACTCTGTGGTACAGGGTACTTCCTGGACTCTGGCACAGGGTACTTCCTGGACTCTGTGGTACAGGGTACTTCCTGGACTCTGTGGTACAGGGTACTTCCTGGACTCTGGCACAGGGTACTTCCTGGATGCTTTCAGTGTAATGGACTGACCCCGCTCTAAGGCAATATGACAGCCTGTCTGCTGGTCTGAAACAGACGAGGCGTTTTCTGAATCATCTTCCTGCTTTTCTTCTTATAATACCTCTGATATATTTCTGATGGTTATCGCTGTTTAATATCTCCTCTGTGTTCTGCCTTGCGTGTTTTTTGAGCCTGTGTTTGACCCGTAGTTGTAGTACTCCGCATGCGTGTGATGATGAAGAAGATGATGAGGATGATGGTGACCTACTGATCTCTGTACAGTTTTTTAGTCTGGACGTCAAGAAGCCTGTTTGTTACCGAGCGTTTTCTACAAGGGAATAAAGTGTGTGTGTATCAGCAGAGTGTGTATCAGCACAGAGTGTGTATCAGCAGAGTGTGTATCAGCACAGTGTGTATCAGCAGAGTGTGTACAGTCTGCTAACAGGTTGCTAACAGGTTGCTAACAGGTTGCTATCCGTGTGTAAATACCTGCAGATCTGAGTCTGAGACGGCAGGAGGCCGAACCGTTTGTAAAAATAAAGTTATAATTTTAACAGTTTTCTGTGGTCATGTGATTTATATATATATTATATATAACCTATATATAGTATATTTATTCTGAATAAATTAGAGAACATCTTTAAATTATTGTTTGTTATTGTTAAGATATTATAGAATGTATAGATAAAGGTATTATAGTTGTCACGTGCTCCCCTCCTTGTTGTCTTTCTGTCTCCCTGCTGCGCAGGTGCACCTGGTCTGAAGTCCAATAGTCCATTTAGCTTAGGAACCTTCCTCACGGAGTGAAATGACCCGGAGGTCCCTCAGTGGCAGCCATGATAAGTGCCGTTCCAATTCTCTAGATGAAAGGAAAGGAGGTTTCAAACTTCCTTTATAACCTCCTTTAGCTTAGGAACCACTGGACCTCCCTAACCTAAAGGAGAGGAGAACATGCTGCCCCACAATGCCTTGCGGCCGCGGCATTTGCCGTCACACAACAGTCGGCCGTTCACGGAAACAACCGATTATGACCGAGAAATGATATCATGAAAGTTACGGTGCTTATTAAGCTTTTTAAAACGTATGTGGTAACTTGCCAAAGTGCTTTGTTTTGAACGTTCATCAGTATTATAATCAAAAGAGAAATATGAACGTTAGTTTTTACTGAAATGATCAAATAAAGTCAACATTTCACAGTCTTTACTGAGCTGTGTGGGGTTTGTTCTACTTTTAAAAGATGTTTGAATGGTGATATACACAGTGATAGATGTTAAGGACTAACGTTTATAATAAATACATTTGTATTGATTTGAAGATCTTTTCATACAATCATACGTATTGGGATCATTTGTATTAATGTGGACCGGAGGGAGAGGGTGATGAGCATAAGTTTCACTTTCCTTTTTTATTTCAATTCCAACTTTGGTCATGAAGAATATGTTTCTCTGTTGTCCCCGTTCATAAAGCATAACAGCATCAGAGCACGGTGCAGAGTCTCTAGATGAGTTTACAGTAGTCCCTCGTTCTTATTAAACATCCATGTTGTAGTCCGCTGTATAGAAAACTGTAGTTTCCATAGTTTCCCCAGCAGCAGACGCACATTCATGACCTCCGCTGGCGCATCATAAACACGTCGGATAGTGAAAGTGCAGTCGATTCTCTAAAGTACCGCAGTCTCTTCTCCTAAGTCCTTTTGAATTCTCCTATCCACTATCCCTTAACCCCATGACCTTTCACTCAGAGGTCAAGGGATAGACGATAGGGTTAGACGATAGGAGCTGATTTTTGGGTTATCCGACCGCAACCCTGGTCTGTCCCTGGCTCCGCCCCTGCCCAGGTGCACCTGGTCTGTCCCTGGCTCCGCCCCTGCCCAGGTGCACCTGGTCTGTCCCTGGCTCCGCCTCTGCCCAGGTGCACCTGGTCTGTCCCTGGCTCCGCCTCTGCCCAGGTGCACCTGGTCTGTCCCTGGCTCCGCCCCTGCCCAGGTGCACCTGGTCTGTCCCTGGCTCCGCCCCCCCAGGTGCACCTGGTCTGTCCCTGGCTCCGCCTCTGCCCAGGTGCACCTGGTCTGTCCCTGGCTCCGCCTCTGCCCAGGTGCACCTGGTCTGTCCCTGGCTCCGCCCCTGCCCAGGTGCACCTGGTCTGTCCCTGGCTCCGCCCCTGCCCAGGTGCACCTGGTCTGTCCCTGGCTCCGCCTCTGCCCAGGTGCACCTGGTCTGTCCCTGGCTCCGCCTCTGCCCAGGTGCACCTGGTCTGTCCCTGGCTCCGCCCCTGCCCAGGTGCACCTGGTCTGTCCCTGGCTCCGCCCCTGCCCAGGTGCACCTGGTCTGTCCCTGGCTCCGCCTCTGCCCAGGTGCACCTGGTCTGTCCCTGGCTCCGCCTCTGCCCAGGTGCACCTGGTCTGTCCCTGGCTCCGCCCCTGCCCAGGTGCACCTGGTCTGTCCCTGGCTCCGCCCCTGCCCAGGTGCACCTGGTCTGTCCCTGGCTCCGCCTCTGCCCAGGTGCACCTGGTCTGTCCCTGGCTCCGCCCCTGCCCAGGTGCACCTGGTCTGTCCCTGGCTCCGCCTCTGCCCAGGTGCACCTGGTCTGTCCCTGGCTCCGCCCCTGCCCAGGTGCACCTGGTCTGTCCCTGGCTCCGCCCCTGCCCAGGTGCACCTGGTCTGTCCCTGGCTCCGCCTCTGCCCAGGTGCACCTGGTCTGTCCCTGGCTCCGCCCCTGCCCAGGTGCACCTGGTCTGCCCCTGGCTCCGCCCCTGCCCAGGTGCACCTGGTCTGTTCCTGGCTCCGCCCCTGCCCAGGTGCACCTGGTCTGTCCCTGGCTCCGCCTCTGCCCAGGTGCACCTGGTCTGTCCCTGGCTCCGCCTCTGCCCAGGTGCACCTGGTCTGTCCCTGGCTCCGCCTCTGCCCAGGTGCACCTGGTCTGTCCCTGGCTCCGCCCCTGCCCAGGTGTTCCAAATTCCACTCAGTCGTGGATATATAAAGAGAAGCTGGAGGAGAAGGATCTTGCGCCTCTCCTGACGCCGGGAGACCCTCTCCTTTAAAGACCCTTTGTTATGTAGTGGGGTTTGAGCTAAGCCTTTCCTGACGCCGGGAGACCCTCTCCTTTAAAGACCCTTTGTTATGTAGTGGGGTTTGAGCTAAGCCTCTCCTGACGCCGGGAGACCCTCTCCTTTAAAGACCCTTTGTTATGTAGTGGGGTTTGAGCTAAGCCTTTCCTGACGCCGGGAGACCCTCTCCTTTAAAGACCCTTTGTTATGTAGTGGGGTTTGAGCTAAGCCTCTCCTGACGCCGGGAGACCCTCTCCTTTAAAGACCCTTTGTTAGGTAGTGGGGTTTGAGATAAGCCTCTCCTGACGCCGGAAGACCCTCTCCTTTAAAGACCCTTTGTTATGTAGTGGGGTTTGAGATAAATTGTGTATGTTGTGGATGTTTTATGTTTAGCCTGGAGGACCTGGTAGTCCAGTTTTTGCGGCTTTATTTTGTTCCCATAGGGTTTACGCTTGACTTTTGGTTTGGGGGGGGGGGGGGGGAGCTCTGGGTCCTACGGCCCCTGGTGTGGCTGGCTCGGGCTCCCTCCTTCCTTTTGTTCTTTTTGGCCAGTCCTCCAGACCTTCTTTCCCGTTTGGCCTTTTATAATAAAACGGCTCAATAAGTACTGGTTACTAAGTGCTGGTTACTAAGTGCTGGTTACTAAGTGCTGGTTACTAGGTACTGGTTACTAAGTGCTGGTTACTAGGTACTGGTTACTAAGTGCTGGTTACTAAGTGCTGGTTACTAGGTACTGGTTACTAAGTGCTGGTTACTAAGTGCTGGTTACTAGGTACTGGTTACTAAGTGCTGGTTACTAAGTGCTGGTTACTAAGTGCTGGTTACTAGGTACTGGTTACTAAGTGCTGGTTACTAAGTGCTGGTTACTAAGTGCTGGTTACTAGGTACTGGTTACTAAGTGCTGGTTACTAAGTGCTGGTTACAAAGTGCTGGTTACAAAGTGCTGGTTACTAAGTGCTGGTTACTAAGTGCTGGTTACTAAGTGCTGGTTACTAGGTACTGGTTACTAAGTACTGGTTACTAAGTGCTGGTTACTAGGTACTGGTTACTAAGTGCTGGTTACTAAGTGCTGGTTACTAGGTACTGGTTACTAAGTGCTGGTTACTAAGTGCTGGTTACTAAGTGCTGGTTACTAGGTACTGGTTACTAAGTGCTGGTTACTAAGTGCTGGTTACTAGGTACTGGTTACTAGGTACTGGTTACTAAGTACTGTTTACTAGGTACTGGTTACTAAGTGCTGGTTACTAAGTGCTGGTTATTAAGTGCTGGTTACTAGGTACTGGTTACTAAGTACTGGTTACTAAGTGCTGGTTACTAAGTGCTGGTTACTAAGTGCTGGTTACAAAGTGCTGGTTACTAAGTGCTGGTTACTAAGTGCTGGTTACTAAGTGCTGGTTACTAGGTACTGGTTACTAAGTGCTGGTTACTAAGTGCTGGTTAAGTGCTGGTTACTAGGTACTGGTTACTAAGTGCTGGTTACTAAGTGCTGGTTACAAAGTGCTGGTTACAAGTGCTGGTTACTAAGTGCTGGTTACTAAGTGCTGGTTACTAAGTGCTGGTTACTAGGTACTGGTTACTAAGTACTGGTTACTAAGTGCTGGTTACTAAGTGCTGGTTACTAGGTACTGGTTACTAGGTACTGGTTACTAAGTGCTGGTTATTAGGTACTGGTTACTAAGTGCTGGTTACTAAGTGCTGGTTGTTGCATGTATTCTTCATGTTGCGGGTCTCAGCGCGAGCCACTACAGCGCAGTAGAGGCTGTGGCCGTAACATATGGGGGCTCGTCCAAAGGCTGTCTCGGGCAGATGCCAGTTTGGTGAGTAGTGCTACTTTTGTAGAACTGCCCTTGACAGCATGTGTGTTGTTGTTGTTTGTGCAATGTAGAGTAGAGTTGCTTGAGTAGTAACTGGACTCAGGGTTGTTGTTTTATTTGGGCGTGAATTAACGTAATAAATTACGCTATGGAGTTTAACCTAGAGGATTTTGTTAGTGATCCGACTCGGGGAGAGTTGGACACATGTAGTAAACCACAGCTTGAACTGATCGTAGACAAGTTTAACGTTCCAATTAGTAAACACAGCAAGAAACAGGTCATTAAGGAACAGCTGTTGGCTGCGCTGGTAGGAAGTGGGCGTTGATTCTTTTCCCAAAGACGAGGAGACTGAGGTCTCTCGAAAGTGATGGAGCTTGAGCTTCAACTAGAGATCGCAAGCTATGATTAAAGAGAAAGAGATTGACTGTAACCTTGAAATAAGGAAGCTTGAGGAGGAGACCACGTTTGAAGGAGCTGGAACTGGCAACATTGTCGCACCAGACTCAGCAGTTGTAGTCTGCACAATCACATGATTTGATGTGGGTAAATATATTCGGTTTATCCCGGTGTTTAATGAGAGACATTGATACTTATTTTATTCTTTTCGAAGGGTTGCAACAACCTTGAAATGGCCTGGGAACATGTGGACCGTTATGCTGCGTAAAGCACAGGAGGGTTTGCTGCATTGTCTGACGAGGTTAGCCTGGATCATGAGCAGGTAAAAGCTGCAATACTACGTGCCTATGAGCTGGTGCCAGAGGCATATCGTAAGATGTTTCGTAGTTAAAAAAAAATGATTGTCAGGCTTATTTGAATTCGCTCGTGAGAAAGAGGTACTGTTTGATCGATGGTGCTCGTCGACGGGGGTAAAGTCTCTAGAGGACCTGAAAACGTTGGTACTCATTGAAGAGTTTAAAAACTGTATACCTGAAAGAGTAGCCACATGGTGACGAGTAGTTCTCACTCACAAGTCTGTCTTCAGTGAGAGGTATAGGACACAGGCCCGGTTTGGTGACAACAAGGCCAGGGAAATCCCAGGATCCACTAACGTGCCATTGCAGGCCAGCATGTCAGGAAATGTTGAGGAAAAACCGGGAGAGGTGAAGTGGGGACCTAGGGATAGTCCAGTGTGTTTCTTCTGCCAGAAAAGAGGTCATGTGGTTGCGAATTGTTATGCTTTGCGGGATGAAAAGAAGCCTGTCAAGTCGGTCTTCATTGTGATTACTTCTAAGCCAGAACCTCCTAAGTCAGAACTGGAAGTTTTTGCTCCGTTTCTCATGAAAGGAATGGTGTCTTTACGGGGAAGAAAAAACAGGGTTCCAGTAACCATTTTGAGGGATACAGCAGCGTCACAATCTTTTATCGTGAGTGGTGTGTTGCCCTCTCGGAGGAGTCTGCTGTGGGTTCCGGTGTTCTTGTGAGGGGGTTTGGTATGCAGTATGTAGGTTCTGGTGTTCTTGTGAGGGGGTTTGGGATGCAGTATGTAGGTTCAGGTGTTCTTGTGAGGGGTTTGGTATGCAGTATGTAGGTTCAGGTGTTCTTGTGAGGGGGTTTGGGATGCAGTATGTAGGTTCAGGTGTTCTTGTGAGGGGGTTGGATGCAGTATGTAGGTTCAGGTGTTCTTGTGAGGGGGTTTGGGATGCAGTATGTAGGTTCAGGTGTTCTGTGAGGGGGTTTGGGATGCAGTATGTAGGTTCAGGTGTTCTTGTGAGGGGTTTGGTATGCAGTATGTAGGTTCAGGTGTTCTTGTGAGGGGGTTTGGGATGCAGTATGTAGGTTCAGGTGTTCTTGTGAGGGGGTTTGGGATGCAGTATGTAGGTTCAGGTGTTCTTGTGAGGGGGTTTGGTATGCAGTATGTAGGTTCGCCCTTGCATAATATTCACCTTGAGTCAGATCTAGTCACAGGTCCGGTTATTGTTGGGGTTCTGCTATGTTTTCCGATTGAGGGGGTAGATTTGATCTTTGGGAATGATTTAGCCGGTGGCAGAGTGCTCGTTAAGCCAGAGGTGACTGCGGTTCCTGTGGTGGTGTATCCAGATAAACGGGTCCAAGTGTACCTGATGTATTTCCGGCTGTGCAGTCACCCGCGCCAAGTCCAAGTGTGGAGTTGAGGTTAGCGATGATGTTGATCTGTTTGACAGTTTTAGGGCTACAGAATTAGACATACCAATCAGTGACCCTCCCCAGGTGGTGGTCCCGTCGAAATATCGCTGTGATATCTTAAGTTTGGCTCATGATCATCAGCTTGCTGGCCACCTTGGGGTTAATAAATCTGTCGCTGCCTGTGTAGTGGCGCTGTCCAGTGCTGAAAGTGACAGACCTGCCACCTTGAGGCCCAGGTCATTGCGGAGGGGGATGAGGATATTGTTGTTCAATCTAATGCGGTGTTACAGGGGAGGCTGCGAAACTCAGAAATTCTGATGGATATTGAGTCTCGTCTAGCACATTTGCCTGATGTGCAGCGGCAGACGTAGTTGAACTGATCGTGGAGTGGAGCACCCTGTGTCATACTTCTTCAGAAATGCAATCGCCACCGGCGGGGGTATTCCACCATCGAAAAGAAGGCACTGACTATGGTCCTGGCTTTAAACCACTTTGAGGTATGTTGCGTGTCTCAGCGCGAGCCACTACAGCGGAGTAGAGGCTGTGGTCGTAACATATGGGGACTCGTCCAAAGGCTGTCTGTGAAGGTATTATAGTATATATGAAGGTATTATAGTATATATGAAGGTATTATAGTATATATGAAGGTATTATAGTATATATGAAGGTACAGGGCTCGACATTAACGACTGCCCGATGGCCCGAGGCAATCTAGTATTTAGCTCGGGCAATGAAGCCTCACCTGCTGGTTGCCCGATCGGGCAATCTATTATGGCAATTGTGGAGACGTGTCAGTCAGAGTTCCCGTTAGCCGGTAATTACCGGACTATGACCGGTAAAATATGCTGAAGACCGGCAAATCTAAATCTCTCGGTCAAAATGTCCGGTCAAAATAATTTCCCTTAGCAATACCGCATCAGTTGCGCCACTTATGTGACAGACAAGAAGAGTATGTGACAGACAAGAAGAGTATGTGACAGACAAGAAGAGTATGTGACAGACAAGAAGAGTATGTGACAGACAAGAAGAGTATGTGACAGACAAGAAGAGTATGTGACAGACAAGAAGAGTACGTGACAGACAAGAAGAGTATGTGACAGACAAGAAGAGTATGTGACAGACAAGAAGAGTATGTGACAGACAAGAAGAGTATGTGACAGACAAGAAGTAGTGTGACAGACAAGAAGAGTATGTGACAGACAAGAAGAGTATGTGACAGACAAGAAGAGTAGTGACAGACAAGAAGAGTATGTGACAGACAAGAAGAGTATGTGACAGACAAGAAGAGTATGTGACAGACAAGAAGAGTATGTGACAGACAAGAAGAGTATGTGACAGACAAGAAGAGTACGTGACAGACAAGAAGAGTACGTGACAGACAAGAAGAGTACGTGACAGACAAGAAGAGTACGTGACAGACAAGAAGAGTACGTGACAGACAAGAAGAGTACGTGACAGACAAGAAGAGTACGTGACAGACAAGAAGAGTACGTGACAGACAAGAAGAGTACGTGACAGACAAGAAGAGTACGTGACAGACAAGAAGAGTACGTGACAGACAAGAAGAGTACGTGACAGACAAGAAGTAGTGACAGACAAGAAGAGTACGTGACAGACAAGAAGAGTATGTGACAGACAAGAAGAGTACGTGACAGACAAGAAGAGTACGTGACAGACAAGAAGAGTACGTGACAGACAAGAAGAGTACGTGACAGACAAGAAGAGTATGTGACAGACAAGAAGAGTATGTGACAGACAAGAGAGTAGTGACAGACAAGAAGAGTATGTGACAGACAAGAAGAGTATGTGACAGACAAGAAATAGTCAATTCTAATGTCTAACACGTGGAGAAAGAGATGTCCTGTATGGGTTGATTGTGCGTTGATCTGTTGGTAATGCCTCGGGGTTCCGGTGGGCATGTAAACAAATGCATAATGCTGCGCTATACTTTGTGGCCTCACCCGGTTGCATAGCGACGCTTATTGTTTAGGTGTCTTTTAATAAGCAGGTAGTCATATCATTAGCTAGAACTAGATCTGATCGATATGGACATAAACGCGAGTGAAGTCTAATCTGACGGGAGAGAGAGATCAGCTGCTGCTGACGAGTCGACACGCAGCTCTGCATGATCACCTGCAGCGGTGAGCGGAGCAACACACACTTCAGGTTAGAATATCACACGTAGCTATTTTAATTACCTCTCAAACTACCTAAACTAGTTATAGATATGTTTAGTTTTACTGTTCAGGTCACTCATTAAGTAAGTAAAGTAAGTAAAGCTTATTTATAAAGCGCTTTTCAGAGACAAAGTCACAAAGTGCTTGACAAAACAATAAGACATCCACATAGGAGGCGTACAATGATCAATGAACCCACATGTTAAGAAGTCATAAAAGCACCAGAGCATAATTAAGACACAATAAAAACACACAAAAACAAAACTGGATCAGCTGCTGCATGATACTGACGGGCTGTCAGGAGAGAGAGAGAGCGCTCCGTTTATTATTCCCGTGTTATAAGTTACTGAACACTTTTGAATAATGTAGTTAATCTACTATAATTAGTTTGTTTAATATCGAATCATATCAATTTGTTTTAAAGCTCAATAAATAACAAAGAAGACCTTTGACCGGCACTTTCTACTTTTGTCCGGAAGATTTCAACTTTAACGGACATTTTGACCGGCAAAGAAATATTCTAACGGGAACTCTGGTGTCAGTGCCTGACAGCGGTCAAATCGGTTGGAAAACGATGAAGAAGTTGCCAAAAGTCGGTCAACCCGTCTTTCTTCATGGACGTCGCCATTTTGTGTGCTTCGCGGATGCGCTCGGCTCCTCTCGACTGCTGCTCGGGTCTGCTCGGTCAGCTTCCGGATGAGGAGGCATTCGTTCGACCAACTTCGCGATGTTCGGGCTGGCCCGGTCAATACGATTTCTATACAATGAATACTACCCGGACAATGAATCGAATGCAACCACATTACTTAAGTATTTCTTATAGCTATGCAGGGCATGCAAGCGAGCAAACACAAACAAAAACTCATTCAAACAAACAAGTGAAATGAAGAATACAATTGAAATTGTACAATATAATATTGTGGTGGTTCATCTTATAATTCAGTCTAGAGAATGCACCAGACAGCATCTAAGACCTGCACAAATCTAAATGTTCTAGGGGGAGGCCCCCCAAACCCTTCGTGCGTCATTTCGTCAGCGCGCATTTTTCAGGGCAATCTCTATTGGGCTCAGGGCCATCTGTAAATTAGCTTAGATGGCCCACAGGGCCATCCTTAATGTCATGCACTGAGGTAGTATAGTGGTATATATGAAGGTATTATATATAAAGATATTATATATGAAGGTATTATAGTATATATGAAGGTATTATAGTATATATGAAGGTATTATAGTATATATGAAGTTATTAAATATGAAGGTATTATAAAGGTCTTTCAGTCCAGTCTCATGCTCAGCATGGCCCTTCACTGCGCATGCGCAGAGCCCGGTGTCCGGTGACTGCCAGCAGCTGCTGAGAGCCGCGAGGACACAGAGGAACCGGACCGTTACCCGGACTACAGACCCGTACTGACCCGGTACCGTCCTGTCACTGACCCGGGACACACCTGGTACTGACCCGGTTCACTGACCCGGTAAACAGACCCGGGACACACAGTGTGACTGCAGGAGAGCCGCTGATCTGCAGCTGGAGCTAACGGAGCTAAAAGGCTAACTTGACGTCATCCCATCAGCTGTTGTCTGACAGGCTAAAGCTAACAGGCTAACAGTAACAGTAACGGGACCGGGTCCACCTCACTGAGAGAGAACCGAGAGAGAACCGAGAGAGAAGCAGAGAGACCCGAGAGAGAAGCAGAGAGTACCGAGAGAGAACCGAGAGAACCGAGAGAGAAGCGAGAGAAGCGAGAAGCGAGAGAACCGAGAGAGAAGCTGAAGCTACACACTGTCAGAGACACGGAGCACCGGAGCAGCATGTTGATAGGTAGGTTCTTCATTATGTAAACATCTACACATGTCTGTGTCCTGCTGGACCCCCACAGCACCTGAGTTAATAACAGTTACATACTGTATTAATATACACACTTCAGGAACACATGATGATAACATGTTATACTGTATTAATATACACTCTTCAGGAACACATGATGATAACATGTTATACTGTATTAATATACACTCTTCAGGAACACATGATGATAACATGTTATACTGTATTAATATACACACTTCAGGAACACATGATGATAACATGTTATACTGTATTAATATACACTCTTCAGGAACACATGATGATAACATGTTATACTGTATTAATATACACACTTCAGGAACACATGATGATAACATGTTATACTGTATTAATATACACACTTCAGGAACACATGATGATAACATGTTATACTGTATTAATATACACACTTCAGGAACACATGATGATAACATGTTATACTGTATTAATATAAAGACACTTCAGGAACACATGATGATAACATGTTATACTGTATTAATATACACACTTCAGGAACACATGATGATAACATGTTATACTGTATTAATATACACACTTCAGGAACACATGATGATAACATGTTATACTGTATTAATATACACACTTCAGGAACACATGATGATAACATGTTATGCTGTATTAATATAAAGACACTTCAGGAACACATGATGGTAACATGTTATACTGTATTAATATAAAGACACTTCAGGAACACGTGATGATAACATGTTATACTGTATTAATATAAAGACACTTCAGGAACACGTGATGATAACATGTTATACTGTATTAATATAAAGACACTTCAGGAACACGTGATGATAACATGTTATACTGTATTAATATAAAGACACTTCAGGAACACATGATAATAACATGTTATACTGTATTAATATACACACTTCAGGAACACATGATGATAACATGTTATACTGTATTAATATACACACTTCAGGAACACATGATGATAACATGTTATACTGTATTAATATAAAGACACTTCAGGAACACGTGATGATAACATGTTATACTGTATTAATATAAAGACACTTCAGGAACACGTGATGATAACATGTTATACTGTATTAATATAAAGACACTTCAGGAACACGTGATGATAACATGTTATACTGTATTAAATAAGACACTTCAGGAACACATGATAATAACATGTTATACTGTATTAATATACACACTTCAGGAACACATGATGATAACATGTTATACTGTATTAATATACACACTTCAGGAACACATGATGATAACATGTTATACTGTATTCATATAAAGACACTTCAGGAACACATGATGGTAACATGTTATACTGTATTAATATAAGACACTTCAGGAACACATGATGATAACATGTTATACTGTATTAATATACACACTTCAGGAACACATGATGATAACATGTTATACTGTATTAATATACACACTTCAGGAACACATGATGATAACATGTTATACTGTATTAATATACACACTTCAGGAACACATGATGATAACATGTTATACTGTATTCATATAAAGACACTTCAGGAACACATGATGGTAACATGTTATACTTATTAATATAAAGACACTTCAGGAACACATGACGATAACATGTTATACTGTATTAATATAAAGACACTTCAGGAACACATGATGATAACATGTTATACTGTATTAATATAAAGACACTTCAGGAACACATGATGATAACATGTTATACTGTATTCATATAAAGACACTTCAGGAACACATGATGGTAACATGTTATACTGTATTAATATAAAGACACTTCAGGAACACATGATGATAACATGTTATACTGTATTAATATACACACTTCAGGAACACATGATGATAACATGTTATACTGTATTAATATACACACTTCAGGAACACATGATGATAACATGTTATACTGTATTAATATACACACTTCAGGAACACATGATGATAACATGTTATACTGTATTCATATAAAGACACTTCAGGAACACATGATGGTAACATGTTATACTTTATTAATATAAAGACACTTCAGGAACACTGACGATAACATGTTATACTGTATTAATATAAAGACACTTCAGGAACACATGATGATAACATGTTATACTGTATTAATATAAAGACACTTCAGGAACACATGATGATAACATGTTATACTGTATTAATATAAAGACATTTCAGGAACACATGATGATAACATGTTATACTGTATTAATATAAAGACACTTCAGGAACACATGATGATAACATGTTATACTGTATTAATATAAAAACACTTCAGGAACACATGATGATAACATGTTATACTGTATTCATATAAAGACACTTCAGGAACACATGATGATAACATGTTATACTGTATTCATATAAAAACACTTCAGGAACACATGATGATAACATGTTATACTGTATTCATATAAAGACACTTCAGGAACACATGATGGTAATATGTTATACTGTATTCATATAAAGACACTTCAGGAACACATGATGTTAACATGTTATACTGTATTCATATAAAGACACTTCAGGAACACATGATGATAACATGTTATACTGTATTAATATAAAGACACTTCAGGAACACATGATGTTAACATGTTATACTGTATTCATATAAAGACACTTCAGGAACACATGATGATAACATGTTATACTGTATTAATATAAAGACACTTCAGGAACACATGATGTTAACATGTTATACTGTATTCATATAAAGACACTTCAGGAACACATGATGATAACATGTTTTACTGTATTAATATAAAGACACTTCAGGAACACATGATGTTAACATGTTATACTGTATTCATATAAAGACACTTCAGGAACACATGATAACATGTTATACTTTATTAATATAAAGACACTTCAGGAACACATGATGGTAACATGTTATACTGTATTAATATAAAGACACTTCAGGAACACATGATGATAACATGTTAGAGATGGTATTAATATAAAGACACATGATGTACACTTAAATGACTCGTCACTCAGCCGTCTCCGCAGGATCCGGACACGCGGCGGCCAGCGGCAAAAACACCGGAGGAGAGGGAAGAAGCACCGGAGAACACGAGCTGGGGAGCCCCGGTAACACACACACACACACACACACACTCACACACACACACACACACACACACACACACACACACACACACACACACACACCACACACAAGCTCCAGTTTACAGAGTTTGTTTAAGGAGTCAGAGTAACGGAGTAAATCAGAAGCGGTGTGTCTCAGAGTCTCGTTAGAGGACAGCGCTCAGTCATCATGTTTATAATTAAATATGAGCGAGGTGAATGACCCTCTGATATCTGCTGCAGGAGGGTTAATGAAGTCTTCTCTGAGAACATGAATCTGTAGCAGATTATTATGGGGTGTCTCTCAGTTTGACGCAGTTGGTGAGACTTAATAAATATATCTTATGTCCACATTTTAAAAATAATTTCATCCTGTTTGCTGGATTAGTCTTTGTTTAGATCAGGTGATGGAGAGGTTCCCCCTGCTTCCAGTCTGTATGCTAAGCTAGGCTAACAGTTTCCCCCTGCTTCCAGTCTGTATGCTAAGCTAGGCTAACAGTTTCCCCTGCTTCCAGTCTGTATGCTAAGCTAGGCTCATAGTTTCCCTCTGCTTCCAGTCTGTATGCTAAGCTAGGCTAATAGGTTCCTCTGCTTCCAGTCTTTATGCTAAGCTAGGCTAATAGTTTCCCCCAGGAACACATGATGATAACATGTTATACTGTATTCATATAAAGACACTTCAGGAACACATGATGATAACATGTTATACTGTATTATATATAAAGACACTTCAGGAACACATGATGATAACATGTTATACTGTATTAATATAAAGACACTTCAGGAACACATGATGATAACATGTTATACTGTATTAATATAAAGACACTTCAGGAACACATGATGATAACATGTTATACTGTATTAATATAAAGACACTTCAGGAACACATGATGATAACATGTTATACTGTATTAATATAAAGACACTCAGGAACACATGATGATAACATGTTATACTGTATTAATATAAAGACACTTCAGGAACACATGATGATAACATGTTATACTGTATTAATATACACACTTCAGGAACACATGACGATAACATGTTATACTGTATTAATATAAAGACACTTCAGGAACACATGATGATAACATGTTATACTATATTCATATAAAGACACTTCAGGAACACATGATGATAACATGTTATACTGTATTAATATACACACTTGAGGAACACATGATGATAACATGTTATACTGTATTAATATAAAGACACTTCAGGAACACATGATGTTAACATTATACTGTATTCATATAAAGACACTTCAGGAACACATGATGATAACATGTTATACTGTATTAATATAAAGACACTTCAGGAACACATGATGATAACATCTTATACTGTATTAATATAAAGACACTTCAGGAACACATGATGATAACATGTTATACTGTATTCATATAAAGACACTTCAGGAACACATGACGATAACATGTTATACTGTATTAATATAAAGACACTTCAGGAACACATGATGATAACATGTTATACTGTATTAATATACACACTTGAGGAACACATGATGATAACATGTTATACTGTATTAATATAAAGACACTTCAGGAACACATGATGTTAACATGTTATACTGTATTAATATAAAAACACTTCAGGAACACATGATGTTAACATGTTATACTGTATTAATATAAAGACACTTCAGGAACACATGATGTTAACATGTTATACTGTATTCATATAAAGACACTTCAGGAACACATGATAACATGTTATACTGTATTAATATAAAGACACTTCAGGAACACATGATGATAACATGTTATACTGTATTAATATAAAGACACTTCAGGAACACATGATGGTAACATGTTATACTGTATTAATATAAAGACACTTCAGGAACACATGATGATAACATGTTATACTGTATTAATATAAAGACACTTCAGGAACACATGATGGTAACATGTTATACTGTATTAATATAAAGACTTCAGGAACACATGATGATAACATGTTATACTGTATTAATATAAAAACACTTGAGGAACACATGATGATAACATGTTATACTGTATTAATATAAAGACACTTCAGGAACACATGATGATAACATGTTATACTGTATTAATATAAAGACACTTCAGGAACACATGATGATAACATGTTATACTGTATTAATATAAAGACACTTCAGGAACACATGATGGTAACATGTTATGGAACACATGACGATAACATGTTATACTGTATTAATATAAAGACACTTCAGGAACACATGATGATAACATGTTATACTGTATTCAATAAAGACACTTCAGGAACACATGATGATAACATGTTATACTGTTTTAATATAAAGACACTTCAGGAACACATGATAACATGTTATACTGTATTAATATAAAGACACTTCAGGAACACATGATAACATGTTATACTGTATTAATATAAAGACACTTCAGGAACACATGATGATAAAATATAAGCTAGGCTAATAGTTTCCCCCTGCTTCCAGTCTTTAAGCTGTAGCTAGGCTAACTGCTGACCTACTGACAGAAGCAGGTTTGGTGCTCAGCCGGGAGAGACTCAGCTCCACAAATAGCAGAGTGATTCACACACACACACACACACACACACACACACACACACCCAACACACACACACACACACACACACACACACACACACACACACACACACACACACAATCAGTCTATTTCCGTGCGGCTCAGATGTCATGGAGAGACAGGAAACAGATGAAAGTTTTCAGTTTCTGTGATTTATCATGAATCTCACGGTATTTCGTGTTATAGTCACGAAATTAATTTAATCTATTGATTCGTGTTCACCAACACGATTTTCGCATTTCTTTCGTGTCACACAGAACGAGTTTAAAAGCAATGTATTTCTATTGGTAGTATGTTTCGTGCCTGCAACACGTCTTTTTGTCCGGTCGGGTCTTGGAAGACCAGAAGCTGTGTGGTTCATAAAAACATGTTCTTACTCAATATCTTACCCTAAGCCTAACCCTATCACTTTTATTTTAATTTGTATAATGTCGGAGTTTTTTTGCCGTCCATGAGGAAAAGACATGGCTCAGAGCCTCAGAATACTGACATCTGTATTTTTTAAATCTTTTTTCCTTCTAATTTTTATTCTTTACACTGCTTTTAAAATCGTTCTGTGTGACACGAAAAAAAAATGCGAAATCGTGTTGGTGAACACGAGTCAATAGATTCATTTCGTGACTATAACACGAAATGCCGTGAGACTGTGTTCGATGAGATCAGTGAACAGACCACACACACTTTCTTCAGATCACTGTTAGCCTTTACTAGTGTTAGCCCGGTGCTCACTGTTAGCCTTTACTAGTGTTAGCACGGTGCTCACTGTTAGCCTTTACTAGTGTTAGCACGGTGCTCACTGCTAGCCTTTACTAGTGTTAGCCGGTGCTCACTGTTAGCCTTTACTAGTGTTAGCACGGTGCTCACTGTTAGCCTTCACTAGTGTTAGCACGGTGCTCACTGCTAGCCTTCACTAGTGTTAGCACGGTACTCACTGTTAGCCTTTACTAGTGTTAGCACGGTGCTCACTGTTAGCCTTTACTAGTGTTAGCACGGTGCTCACTGTTAGCCTTTACTAGTGTTAGCACGGTGCTCACTGTTAGCCTTTACTAGTGTTAGCACGGTGCTCACTGTTAGCCTTTACTAGTGTTAGCACGGTGCTCACTGTTAGCCTTCACTAGTGTTAGCACGGTGCTCACTGCTAGCCTTCACTAGTATTAGCACGGTGCTCACTGTTAGCCTTTACTAGTGTTAGCACTATATAGGTACCTGGTCCTAGGTAGAGATATAATCCCTCCACCTGGTCCGTCGGGACGTGCTCTTTGGTGTCAGATTGGTGTGTAGGGGCCTTTAGCCGTAGTAGTAAAAACTGATGTTTGTGTTTCAGGCCCGATGACCTCTGTGACCTTCAGAGTCTGCCCCCCCCCCCTGAAGAGACACACCTGGCCCCCCTCCCTGAAGAGACACACCTGCCCCCCCCCCAGCCACCCCTACAGAACGGCACCCCCCCCACACCTCAGACCCTCAGCCAATCCTTTCGGGCCGCACCTCGAAGCCCCGCCCACAGCCCCAGCCAATCAGTGCCTGTGAACCAGAATATTACCCAGAGTTACTTCCGGTCCCCTCACAGAACAGGTCCAGCCTTACCGCATATTATTACCCACAATGCCTTTGACCTGCCGTCTGCTACAGCCCCCCCCTCCCCTCCACTAAGCCCCTCCCCCCCTGACCCCCCTCCCCTCCGCTAAGCCCCTCCCCCTTATTAATCGGCCGCCTCCTGTGATGTCATCAGACCCCACACAGATGACCACGCCCCATTTGGCCAGGAGCCCAATGCCTCCAGTGTTGACTCCGCCCCCTCCCATGTTGACTCCGCCCCCTCCCGTGTTGACTCCGCCCCCTCCAGTGTTAGCCACGCCCCCTCCGTGCAGCTGCTGGGCTCTGATGATGAGGAGCAGGAGGATCCATCAGACTACTGCAAAGGTGAGCCCCATAATAAATACCTGAGGAGGGTTAGGGTATAAGGTGTGTGTGTAGATTTAATAACCCCCCCCCCCAATAATAAATACATGAGGAGGGTTAATGTTAAAGGAGTGTGTGTAGATTAATAACCCCCCCCCCCTGTGTTTAGGAGGGTACTACCCGGTGCAGATCGGAGATCTGTTCAACGGACGCTACCATGTGGTCCGGAAACTGGGCTGGGGACACTTCTCTACAGTGTGGCTGTGCTGGGATCTGCAGTACGACACACACACCACACACACACACACACACACACACACACACACATACACACATACACACACACACACACACACACACACACACACACACACACACACCACACACACACACACACACACACACACACACACACACACACACACACACACACACACACGCATACACACCTGACTCTGTCTGTGTGCAGGAGGAAGCGCTTCGTGGCGCTGAAGGTGGTGAAGAGCGCTCCACATTACACAGGACAGCTGTGGATGAGATCAAGCTCCTCAGATGTGTGAGTGACACACACACACACACACACAGAAATGTTCAACTTTTGAAGCTTCTGAAGCTTCGGTGGAAGCGTCAGCCAATCAAATCCCGTTTATGCAAATCTGCCAGTACAAGCGCTAGCCAATCAAACCGCGTGTATGCTGGGAGAGACACACCGCAGGTCATTTCCTCATATTCCAAAAGATGGAGCAAGCTTCAACGCACGCCGCTGTGTGGACGGGCCGTAACGGACCGTCTACACAGCAGCGTTAAAAAAATCTTGGAGGTGGGCGTATCTGAAGCTTGGGGATTTTTGCAAACAACCAATCACATGAATCTCCCGCCCGCGACATACGAAGCAAAAAAGTTTGAAGTAAAGTGGATATAAACTCCCCAAACAGGCGAAAAGCTACCACTGTCTCTGCCACCTCCCTCCATGCCTGGCTCCTCCGGTTTGTATCCCGGTAGGTCTGGTCATAAAGCACCGGTGATTGATTCGCTACCGCTAATTTCTCCTCCATGTTTTGGAATATGAGGAAATGACCAGCGGTATTTCTCTCCCAGCATACACGCCGTTTGATTGGCTAGAGCTTGAACTGTCAGATTTGCGTACACGGATTTGATTGGCTGACGCTTCCTCCTCAGCTTCAAAAGTTGAACATTGTTCAACTTTGATCTTGAAAATCCTGAGAATCTCCGCTCGCCTGCCCACAATGCATTTCGGCGAAAGCGAAAAAATGACGTCACCCCATTCAAAGTGAATGGGCAGAAGCGTTTCAAGATTTTTTAACGCTGCCGTGGAGACGGCCGTAAGAGTCTGTGTTACAGCCGCACCCTTTCACAATAAGAGTCTGGCAGCCCTTCACAATAAGAGTCTGTGTTACAGCCGCACCCTTTCACAATAAGAGTCTGGCAGCCCTTCACAATAAGAGTCTGTTACAGCCGCACACCTTTCACAATAATTCTGGCACCCCTTCACAATAAGAGTCTGTGTTACAGCCGCACCCTTTCACAATAAGAGTCTGGCAGCCCTTCACAATAAGAGTCTGTGTTACAGCCGCACCCTTTCACAATAAGAGTCTGGCAGCCCTTCACAATAAGAGTCTGTGTTACAGCCGCACCCTTTCACAATAAGAGTCTGGCAGCCCTTCATAATAAGAGTCTGTGTTATAGGTGAGGGACAGCGACCCCTCCGACCCGTTCAGAGAGACGATCGTTCAGCTGATCGACGACTTCAAGATCTCCGGAGTCAATGGAGTCCGTATCCTACAACTGTCTGTCTGCCTGTCTGTCTCTCTGTCTCTCTACCTAAGTGTCTGTCTCTCTACCTGTCTGTCTGTCTGTCTGCCTGTCTGTCTCTCTGTCTCTCTACCTGAATGTCAGTCACCTGTTTTCCTCAGCTGACTCTCAGATGTGTGTATGGTTCTGGAGGTGTTGGGTCATCAGCTGTTGAAGTGGATCATTAAGTCAAACTACATGGGGATTCCTCTGGTGTGTGTGAAGAGCATCATCAGACAGGTAACACACACACTCACTCACTCACTCACTCACACACTCACTCACACACACACACACACACTCACACACACACACTCTCACTCACACACACCCTCACTCACACACTCACACTCTCCCCCAGGTGCTGCAGGGGCTGGACTACCTGCACAGGAAGTGTAAGATCATCCACACGGACATCAAGCCGGAGAACATCCTGCTGCAGGTGGACGAGCTGTATGTGAGACGCCTAGCTGCTGAAGCTACACACTGGCAGAGAGCCGGAGCCCCGCCCCCCTCAGGGTCCTCAGGTGATTGACAGGAGAGAGAGAGAGAGAGAGACAGGTTAGCTGCTGAAGCTACACACTGGCAGAGAGCCGGAGCCCCCCCCCACCCTCAGGGTCCTCAGGATTGGTCAGGAGAGAGAGAGACAGGTTAGCTGCTGAAGCTACACACTGGCAGAGAGCCGGAGCCCCGCCCCCTCAGGGTCCTCAGGTGATTGGTCAGGAGAGAGAGACAGACAGGTTAGCTGCTGAAGCTACACACTGGCAGAGAGCCGGAGCCCCGCCCCCTTCAGGGTCCTCAGGTGATTGGTCAGAAGAGAGAGACAGACAGGTTAGCTGCTGAAGCTACACACTGGCAGAGAGCCGGAGCCCCGCCCCCCTCAGGGTCCTCAGGTGATTGGACAGGAGAGAGAGAGAGACAGACAGGTTAGCTGCTGAAGCTACACACTGGCAGAGAGCCGGAGCCCCCCCCCACCCTCAGGGTCCTCAGGTGATTGGTCAGGAGAGAGAGAGACAGGTTGCTGCTGAAGCTACACACTGGCAGAGCCGGAGCCCCGCCCCCCTCAGGGTCCTCAGGTGATTGGTCAGGAGAGAGAGACAGACAGGTTAGCTGCTGAAGCTACACACTGGCAGAGAGCCGGAGCCCCGCCCCCTTCAGGTCCTCAGGTGATTGGTCAGAAGAGAGAGACAGACAGGTTAGCTGCTGAAGCTACACTGGCAGAGAGCCGGAGCCCGCCCCTTCAGGGTCCTCAGGTGATTGGTCAGGAGAGAGAGACAGACAGGTTAGCTGCTGAAGCTACACACTGGCAGAGAGCCGGAGCCCGCCCCCTTCAGGTCCTCAGGTGATTGGGAGAGAGAGACAGACAGGTTAGCTGCTGAAGCTACACATTGGCAGAGAGCTGGAGCCTCGCCCCCTTCAGGGTCCTCAGGTGATTGGAGGAGAGAAGAGACAGACACTTGTCACTGATTGGCTCGTACCAAAAATCAAAAACAGAGTATTATGAATATTAATGAGCCGTCTCTCTGTTTGAAAATAAGATGCAGGACTAATTTCTACCTTTCTATCTGCCTGTCTATCTGCCTGTCTATCTACCTGTCTATCTGCTGTCTATCTACCTGTCTATCTACCTGTCTATCTACCTCTATCTGTCTGTCTATCTGCCTGTCTATCTACCTGTCTATCTGCCTGTCTATCTACCTGTCTATCTGCCTGTCTATCTACCTGTCTATCTGCCTGTCTATCTACCTGTCTATCTACCTGTCTATCTACCTCTCTATCTGTCTGTCTATCTGCCTGTCTATCTACCTGTCTATCTGCCTGTCTATCTACCTGTCTATCTACCTGTCTATCTGCTTGTCTATCTACCTGTCTATCTACCTGTCTATCTACCTCTCTATCTGTCTGTCTATCTGCCTGTCTATCTACCTGTCTAGGCCTGTCTATCTACCTGTCTATCTGTCTGTCTATCTACCTTTCTATCTACCTGTCTATCTACCTGTCTATCTGCCTGTCTATCTACCTGTCTATCTACCTTCTATCTACCTGTCTATCTACTGTCTATCTACTTGTCTATCTGTCTGTCTATCTGTCTGTCTGTCAGTTCCTAAGCTGTCTCCTTCTCCTCTACGCTCCTTCTACACAGGGCTCACCTGTCTGTCTGTCTTTCACCTGTCTGTCTCTCTTCCTCCTTTTTTTCCAGTTTCTCATGTGATCTTCCTGTCTCTCTCTCCCTGTCTGTCTGCCTCCACCTGTCTCTCTCTCTAGTTAGCATGGCTCCTAGGGACGACCAGGTAAGAGTCAGGTGTGTGTGTGTGTTGTGTGTGTTGTGATGAGAGTGTGAGTGAGTGTGTGTGTGTGAATGAGAGAGTGTGTGTGTGAGTGTGTGTGAATGAGAGAGTGTGTGTGTGGTGTGTGTGTGTGTGAGAGCAGGGCCGCCCCGTGACCCCATGCAAAGTTATATGATGAGGCCCTCTGTGTCGCGAGCGTCGACGGGGGTGGGGGGGAAGCTAGTGGAGCCTCGCAGCGGCGAAACTGTGCCGCGCCTACACTAATTGCGCCGCATAACCACATTTGCGGCTCAGTTGAGGCTCCCTCCGCGAGGTGGGGCCCCCTCCGCGAGATGAGGCTCCCTCCGCGAGATGAGGCCCCCTCCGCGAGGTGGGGCCCCCAGTCTGCGTGATCTGCCTGTAGGGAGGGGCGCCCTGCGTGTGAGTGTGTGCACCATGTGATAAAGACTGAGTGTAAATGATACACTAACTACACAGCTGTCTGTCTGCATGCCTGTGTGTGTGTGTGTGTGTGTGTGTGTGTGTGTGTGTGTGTGTGTGTGTGTGTGTGTGTGTGTGTGTGTGTGTGTGTGTGTGTGTGTGTGTGTGTGTGTGTGTGTGTGTGTGTGTGGTGTGTGTGTGTTGTGTGGTGTGTGTGTGTGTGTGTGTGTAGGATGGTCGGCTGTCTAAGAACAAGAAGAAGAAGTTGAAGAGGAAAGCTAAGCGTGAACACAGACTGCTGGAGGAGAGACTGCACAACATACAGGTAATACTACTACTACTGTAATACTACTACTGTAATACTACTACTACTGTAATATATACTACTACTGTAATAATACGATTCTACTGTAATACTATACTTACTACTGTATACTACTATTCTACTGTAATACTACTATTCTACTGTAATACTACTATTCTACGTAATACTACTACTCTACTGTAATACTACTATTCTACTGTATACTACTATTATACTGTAATACTACTATACTACTGTAGTAATACTACTACTGTAATATACTACTGTAATACTACTGTAATACTACTATTCTACTGTAATACTATACTACTGTAATACTACTACTACTACTGTAAATACTACTACTGTAATATATACTACTACTGTAATACTACTACTACTGTAATACTACTATTCTACTGTAATACTCTACTACTACTGTAATACTACTATTCTACTGTAATACTACTATTCTACTGTAATACTACTATCTACTGTAATACTACTATTCTACTGTAATACTACTATTCTACTGTAATACTACTATTCTACTGTAATATACTACTACTGTAATACTACTATCTACTGTAATACTACTATTCTACTGTAATACTACTATTCTACTGTATACTACTACTGTAATACTACTATTCTACTGTAATACTACTATTCTACTGTAATACTACTACTGTAATACTACTATTCTACTGTAATACTACTATCTACTGTAATACTACTATTCTACTGTATACTACTATTCTACTGTAATACTACTTGTATACTACTTTCTACTGTAATACTACTATTCTACTGTAATATACTACTGTAATACTACTATTCTACTGTATACTACTATTCTACTGTAATACTTATCTACTGTGATACTACTATTCTACTGTAATACTACTATTCTACTGTAATACTACTACTGTAATACTACTATCTACTGTATACTATTCTACTGTAATACTACTATTCTACTGTATACTACTATTCTACTGTATACTACTATTCTACTGTAATACTACTATTCTACTGTAATACTACTGTAATACTATTCTACTGTATACTACTATTCTACTGTAATACTACTATCTACTGTGATACTACTATTCTACTGTATACTACTATTCTACTGTGATACTACTATTCTACTGTAATACTACTACTCTACTGATACTACTATTCTACTGTAATACTACTGTTCTACTGTGATACTACTATTCTACTGTAATACTACTATTCTACTGTAATACTACTATTCTACTGTAATACTACTGTAATACTACTATTCTACTGTAATACTACTATTCTACTGTAATACTACTGTAATACTACTATTCTACTGTATACTACTATGATACTGTAATACTATTCTACTGTAATACTACTATTCTACTGTAACTACTATTCTATAATACTGTAATACTACTGTAATACTACTACTGTAATACTACTATTCTGTGATACTACTATTCTACTGTGATACTACTATTCTGCTGTATACTACTATTCTGCTGTAATACTACTATTCTACTGTGATACTACTATTCTACTGTAATACTACTATGATTCTGCTGTAATACTACTATTCTACTGTGATACTACTATTCTACTGTGATACTACTATTCTACTGTGATACTACTATCTACTGTGATACTACTACTGTAATACTACTGGTCCGGCAGTGTCAGTAGGACTGTGAGCCGTAGGATCGCCGGTTCAAGTCCCCGAACAGACCTAAACATGGAGTATGTTTGTGTGTGTGTGTGTATGTGTGTGTGTGTCTCTGTGTTGTATGTGTGTGTCTCTGTTGTGTGTGTCCAGAGGATGGAGGAAGAGGACAGTGTGTTACAACCTGACCACACACACACTAACTGTGAGTATGCACTGATACACACACACACACACACACACACACACACACACACACACACACACACACACACACACACACACACACACACTACGTATACACTCTCTGAAAACTTCTGCTTTGCTCTCAGGCTTACCTGTCCGTCAACGGCAACACTTCCTGCTCCATAGCCAATAGCAAGGCGAGCCCAGAGAGCAGCTGCTCCTGGTTGGACGACAGGATTAATGACCACGCCCCCTGCCGGTTCTCTAGCCCCGCCTCCGGCCAATCAGGCTTCTCCAGCTCTGTGATGTCAGCGACGTCCGAGTCAGCAATCTCCTCTCAGTCAGGGTACTCCAGTGGGAGAGACGGTACTTATACTACTAGGAAGTACAAATACACATATATTCACACACCACTATTTATATTACTGCAGTACAATACACATATAACAACACACACACTATTTATATTACTGCAGTACAAATACACATATATACACACACCACTATTTATATCACTGCAGTACAAATATACATACCTGTCATACTTTGTATATATATATCTGTATAATATAATTTCTCTCAGTCTCCAGCGCCTCAGACTTCATGCTCAGTCCTCTGGATCCTCTCAATGCTCACAGCCTGAGAGTGAAGATCGCTGATCTGGGAAATGCATGCTGGGTAGTGAGTATCAGCCAATCAAAGGCCTCTCTGTCAGTATCAGCCAATCACAGGCCTCTCTGTCAGTATCAGCCAATCACAGGCCTCTCTGTCAGTATCAGCCAATCACTCGCCTCTCTGTCAGTATTAGCCAATCACAGGCCTCTCTGTCAGTATCAGCCAATCACTCGCCTCTCTGTCAGTATTAGCCAATCACTCGCCTCTCTGTCAGTATCAGCCAATCACTCGCCTCTCTGTCAGTATCAGCCAATCACTCGCCTCTCTGTCAGTATCAGCCAATCACTCGCCTCTCTGTCAGTATCAGCCATCACTCGCCTCTCTGTCAGTATTAGCCAATCACAGGCCTCTCTGTCAGTATTAGCCAATCACAGGCCTCTCTGTCAGTATCAGCCAATCACTCGCCTCTCTGTCAGTATCAGCCAATCACTCACCTCTCTGTCAGTATCAGCCAATCACTCGCCTCTCTGTCAGTATCAGCCAATCACTCGCCTCTCTGTCAGTATTAGCCAATCACAGGCTCTCTGTCAGTATTAGCCAATCACAGGCCTCTCTGTCAGTATCAGCCAATCACTCGCCTCTCTGTCAGTATCAGCCAATCACTCACCTCTCTGTCAGTATCAGCCAATCACTCGCCTCTCTGTCAGTATCAGCCAATCACAGGCCTCTCTGTCAGTATCAGCCAATCACTCGCCTCTCTGTCAGTATTAGCCAATCACAGGCCTCTCTGTCAGTATCAGCCAATCACAGGCCTCTCTGTCAGTATCAGCCAATCACAGGCCTCTCTGTGTTTTCAGCACAAACACTTCACAGAGGATATTCAGACCCGTCAGTACCGAGCTCTGGAGGTTCTGATTGGAGCAGAATACGGACCACCAGCTGACATCTGGAGCATCGCCTGCATGGTAACACACACACACACCACACACACACACACACACACACACACACACTTAATGTATTTATGTATTCCTGTTTTTCTGTATAAATGTATTTGTTGTGTCAGGCGTTCGAGCTGGCAACCGGAGATTACATGTTTGAGCCTCATTCAGGAGAGGATTACACCCGAGACGAAGGTACACACAATACGCACAATACTTCTTTAAAGTACACACTATACTGCTTTAAAGTACACACAATATTACATTCATGCAGAGAGTATTCATTATATCATGCACTGTTTCTACTTTCTGTGTATTTACATTACTTTATTCAGAGTGTGTATTCAGAGTGTGTATTCAGAGTGTGTATTTAGAGTGTATTCAGAGGAGGCGTGTGGCGCAGTGGATAGAGCCTTGGTATGGGGGTCAGATGGTCACAGGTTCAAACCCCACTGCAGTCAGCATGTCGTTCATTCAGAGACACTTCACCCCAAATTGCTCCTGTGGGGATTGTCCACAGTATTGAGTATGTAAGTCGCTTTGGATAAAAGCAAGTAACATGTAATGAGCGTGTACTTCAGAGTGTGTACTTCAGAGCGTGTACTTCAGAGTGTGTATTCAGAGATGGAGTCGGACTCCGATTTTCGTCACTCGACTCTAACTATATTAAGAACACTGTAAAAAGAGAGAGGTTGTGGTCCTGATGGAGAGAGGTCCTGGTCCTGATGGAGAGAGGTCCTGATGGAGAGAGGTTCTGGTCCTGATGGAGAGAGGTTCTGGTCCTGATGGAGAGAGGTTCTGGTCCTGATGGAGAGGTTCTGGTCCTGATGGAGAAAGGTCCTGATGGAGAGAGGTTTTGGTCCTGATAGAAAGAGGTTCTGGTCCTAATGGAGAGAGGTTCTGGTCCTGATGGAGAGAGGTTCTGGTCCTGATGTAGAGAGGTTCTGGTCCTGATGGAGAGAGGTCCTGATGGAGAGAGGTTTTGGTCCTGATGGAGAGAGGTTCTGGTCCTGATGGAGAGAGGTTTTGGTCCTGATGGAGAGAGGTTTTGGTCCTGATGTAGAGAGGTTTCAGACAGCAACACAGCACTGAGACCGCCCTCATCAAGATCACCAACGATCTCCTCATTGCCGCTGACTCTGGCCGCCTCAGCATCCTCATCCTCCTGGACCTCTCTGCAGCGTTTGACACCATCTCTCACAACATCCTCCTCACCCGCCTCTCAGACCTCCTAGGTGTCACTGGCACAGCGCTGTCTGGTTCACATCCTACCTCCATAACAGGAAACAGTTTGTCTCCATCAGTGGCTCAAACTCACCCCCGGCCCCAGTCCACCACGGTGTACCCCAGGGCTCTGTGCTTGGCCCCCTCCTGTTCACCATTGACATGCTCCCCCTCGGCCTCATCAGACATCATGGACTCAATTTCCACTGTTACGCTGATGATACCCAAATCTATCTCAGCACCACTCCCTCCTCCCAGCTCCCCCCTCAGTCCCTCATCAAGTGCCTGCATGACATCAAACCTGGATGTCTTCCAACTACCTTAAGCTGAACAGCAATAAACAGAGCTCATGGCTGTGGCCCCCAAGGCGCTGCTCCAGAAGGTTGGTGACTTCATCCTCGAGGTTGACGGCTGCTCCATCTCCCCATCTCCTGAAGCCCGCAACCTGGGTGTCATCTTTGACTCCACCCTTTCCTTCCTCCCACATCAAGTCTGTCACCAAATCCGCCTTTTTCCATCTAAAGAACGACTCCGACCGTCACTCTCGGAGTCGGTTGCAGAAACCCTAGTGCATGCGTTTGTCACCTCCCGCTTGGACTACTGCAATGGTGTCCTGTTTGGGGTCCCCAACAAAACCCTGGACAGGCCCAGTACGTTCAAAAC
Organism: Trematomus loennbergii; assembly: GCA_012861695.1. Lineage (NCBI taxonomy): Eukaryota > Metazoa > Chordata > Actinopteri > Perciformes > Nototheniidae > Trematomus > Trematomus loennbergii. The sequence goes on along the minus strand of JAAOOA010001243.1, from coordinate 65,502 downwards.
TGTGCTGCTAGGGTACTCACACATACAAAGCCGTGGCAGCACATCACTCCCACCCTCATCCACCTCCACTGGTTGCCGGTCAAATCCCGCATATCCTACAAAGTCCTCCTCCTCACCTACAAGCCCCTCTATGCCCTTGCCCCCCAGTACCTATCGGACCTCCTTCGCCCACATGCCCCACCCCGGAACCTGCGGTCTTCAAACTCTGGCCTGCTCACCATCGCCTGCACCAAACTGCGAACCTTCAGTGTGGCAGCCCACCCCCCCCTCTGGAACGCTCTCCCTGCGGAGATCTGCAACATCCCCACGCTTGACGCCTTCAAAAGGGCCCTCAAGTCCCACCTGTTTGCCAAGGCCTTCGGCCCCTAATCGATCTGTTGTTTTGTCTGTCTGACTTTTGTTTTGTTATGGTTGTTCTTGCCCTATTACTTGTAAAGCGACCTTGGGTCCCTTGAAAGGCGCTATATAAATCGAAGCTATTATTATTATTATTATTATTAAATGAATTATTATTTCTAGTCTTATGAGGTATTAAGCTAAAATATAAGATGCTGGATGTTGAGATGCATTTACTTTTGATTAAATGTTAAGTAGTTTAGGCAGGAGTCAATCATGAAGACCAAATCATAACTTGACAGTTGAAAACCATTGCCAAGCGATAAGGACTAAAGGATCAAGAGCCTGTACAAGTCAGAATAACCAAACTGTCTGCAGTAACCACACCTCAACAAAATGGCGGAGCAAGCCTATGGGAAAAGTGTCAAGCAGGAGAGGACAATGGCTACAGGTGCATTCACAAAAGAAGCATGACTGAAACTGAGCTTCGGGAGGAATTCAAAAAGCTCACTTTGATGGGAAGAAATGTCAGTGAAGCAAATGATGACTTTCGGAGTGGCCTACTCGCAGACATAGAAGCCAGCACTGCTGAAGATGTGGAAGAGGCGCTTAGCGAGCAACAACTGACATGGAGAAAAACTATCGATGAATGTGAAATAAGAATGAATGATGTGAAAATAATTGTTCAAACAAACCTGTGGTCTCGTTATGGGCAAAGGAAACCTCAATCCAGGAAGCAGAAACGGCTTGTGATAATGCTGCTGAAACGCCTGTATCTGCACTCAATCGTGATGGTTATGAGATGCAGTCAAGGAAGCTAGTAAGCCTAGCATCTTGGGAACTGTGGATTCCAGAGACTGAAAAAGCTAATCTAGAAGGCAGGGTCAAAGGCTTAAAGTCAATGAATAACAAGCTTGAAGCAAGGAGAGCAGAGTTTGTGTTTGCACAAAGAAATTCAGAAGAAGAGAAGAGTGCAGATCTGCGGACTTTAACGGCTGCTTCATCAACCCCACATGCAGCAAACACCACGCCCTTGGTGAGAATTAAACCAATTAGTCTGCCCAAATTTCATGGCTGTAAAAGAGATTTCCACAGATGGAAGAGAGACTGGGAGAGCCTGCAAAGACAGGGAGAACCAACAGGCTCGAGTGAAGTCAAAAAGATTCAGCTTTTGGACAGCATGGATGAGAAAATCTCAAGAAACCTCAGACTTTCAACATACAACACAGAAAACATCTTTAGAGTGCTTGAAAATAGATATGGGAATAAGTCTACAATTGCAATAGAAATAATTGAAGATCTTGAGAAAATTCCTGTTTTAAGAGCAGATCAACCAAGAAGAGTCATCGACTTAATCCAAACTGTGGAGAAAGCACTGGCAGACCTGACAGAGCTTGGAAGGACAGATGCCATCAAGAACCCACTGGTCACTAGGTCCATAGAGAGCAAGCTGCCGGATCCTGTAAAGAAGGATTGGCTCGTCTTCATGGTAAATCCCAGCAATAGAGTCACCCCTGAGAACCATTTTGACAGTCTCCTCGAGTTTCTGAAGACACAAGAAGAGATCTTGGAAAAACTGGAGCAGCTTGGAGTAACTGAAAAGTCAGAGAAACCTGAAAGGAAGTTTGAACGAAAATATTCCTCAACACGTTCCACCAGGAGAGACGGACGTTGTCTGTGGAGAAGAAAGGCATGAAGAGAAACTATTCTTTTGCAAGCAGTTCAAGAGCCTAAATCTGGTCGAAAAGTTAGATGCTGTGAAGAGAGTGGGAGCTTGTAAGAGGTGTTTGAGATGTCATGAAGAAGGACATGAATGTATAAACACCTACCTTTGCAGGAAAAGAGAATGCAAGAAGGGGAGCTCTTCAGACCACCACTTTTTCCTCTGTCCTAGAGGAGAGTACAGAGAACGTGAGCTGGACAGACCACCACTTTCCCTCTGTCCTAGAGGAGAGTACAGAGAACGTGAGCTGGACAGACCACCACTTTCCCTCTGTCCTAGAGGAGAGTACAGAGAACGTGAGCTGGACAGACCACCACTTTCCCCTCTGTCCTAGAGCAGAGTACAGAGAACGTGAGCTGGACAGACCACCACTTTCCCCTCTGTCCTAGAGCAGAGTACAGAGAACGTGAGCTGGACAGACCACCACTTTCCCCTCTGTCCTAGAGGAGAGTACAGAGAACGTGAGCTGGACAGACCACCACTTTCCCTCTGTCCTAGAGGAGAGTACAGAGAACGTGAGCTGGACAGACCACCACTTTCCCTCTGTCCTAGAGGAGAGTACAGAGAACGTGAGCTGGACAGACCACCACTTTCCCTCTGTCCTAGAGCAGAGTACAGAGAACGTGAGCTGGACAGACCACCACTTTCCCCTCTGTCCTAGAGGAGAGTACAGAGAACGTGAGCTGGACAGAGGTGGGAAAGACTTGAAGAAAAGACCCAAACTCACAGAAGAGCAAGTGACATGTATTGCTGAACTCTCTCCCGAAATGGCAGAAAAATGCAAGAACGCCTTTACCAATATGACTGCGATAACAAACTGAAAAGGACCGGTCTGTGCTGATGGAAGGAAATAGACAGGACAAGATACCAGCTATCATGATGCTGCTGGATAGATTTAGCATCAGACACCAACTACATAACCCACAGAGCCGCCAACCGGTTAATCCTGGAAAGTGAAAAGATCACATTGGTTGTCCCTTAAAGCTGACCCTGTGAAGGCAGAGATCTGTGGTGCCGTTGTTGCAGCTCGTCTAAGAAGGCGTATTGAATGGAAATAGGACAATGGTTCCACCTCCTGGACAGTCAGACTGTGTTGGGAGCAATCCAGCGTGACAGTTTGGATCTCAGACATTCTTTGCCAACAGAGTAGGTGAAATCCAAAAGTCTGGATCTGTGGAGGATTGGTGGTGGATTCCAGGTGACCTAAACATTTCTGACATCATAGCAAGAGGAGCGACCCCTGCTGATCTCAAGGAGGAGTCTGAGTGGCAGAAAGGACCTTCCTTTCTGAAAATGCCAGTGGAGGAGTGGCCAAAGAAGTCAGCCAAGCTCAGGCAAAGATGAAGCATCCTGATGGTAAAGAACCTGTAACCCTTATAAAACCCTCTGAGAGTGAGGAAGAGACTCGAACCTGAAGGATACCAGCTGGCTCAGTATAGGGCAACTGGTTGATGTGAGGAAATTCAGCAGCTTGGATCAACTGGTCCGAGTTGTTGCCTGGGTGCTGAGAGCTGCTAAGGAGTGGAAGAGGAGGATGATGAACTCCCTCAGGTCACAGTGGTAGTTCCTTCAAAAGAAGAGAGAGAATTGAGAACGTGAAGATGCACTCAGACATCTTTTGCTTTCAGCCCAGGAAGGAGTAACATTGAAAGACATTACTCTCAGCAGGTTGGTGTGTTTAAGGAGGAAGAGTCGGACTCTTAGTATTTGGAGGAAGGATCCAACTTCAATGAGGACAAAGGTGTAGTACCAATCCTACCTTATGAGGCATGGATATCCACACTTCTTGCTCCAAAGGCTCACAGAGCAAACCACGAGGAAATAGCAGGAACACTCCTACAGATGAGAAGAAAGCCTGGGGATCGGCTAAAAGGTGTGGACAGCTGCCAGAGGAAGGAAGTGCAAGCAAATCTTGAGTGACCTGCCATCAGAGCGGACAGATCCAGCAAGACCTTTGAATACACAACTGTGGACCTGCTGGACCATATGAGTGAAGACCAGGTGAGGAAGGGTTAAAGTATGGGGCATGTCTTCTGCTGTATGGCATCCAGAGCAATACATGCAGATGTTGTTGGAGACCAGTCAGCTGAAGGCTTCCTACTGGCCTACAAAAGATTCAAACATTTCAAACATTCCTATACGGTGGCGTGGAGGCGTGTGCACCTGGTGGCGTGTGCACCTGGTGGCGTGTGCACCTGGTGGTGTGTGCATATCACATCCCTCACATCATAAAGCTGCTCAGTGTGTATTCAGAGTGTGTATTGTGTGTACTCACAGTGTGTATTGTGTGTACTTGTACTCAGATCACATCGCTCACATCATAGAGCTGCTCGGAGCGATCCCTCTTCCCTTCGCTCTGTCTGGCAGGTACTCCAGAGAGTACTTTGATAGGAGAGGTGAGACATATCCACATTAATAATACGCTTTGTAATAAAGCATTTGAACATTCCTTTGTGTCACATGTTCATTATTCAGTTGATGTGTAACTGGATAGTATCTTCATTATTTAAAATATAAGGTGACTAAAAATGGCAACCGTATTTTCAGTTTTTCTGATTGCCTGGCAACCACTTTTAAAAGTTAGCCCTGCAGATGTTATATTGATCACAGATGTTATATTGATCACAGATGTTGTATTGATCACAGATGTTGTATTGATCACAGATGTTATATTGATCACAGATGTTATATTGATCACAGATGTTATATTGATCACAGATGTTGTATTGATCACAGATGTTGTATTGATCACAGATGTTGTATTGATCACAGATGTTATATTGATCACAGATGTTATCTTTCAGGCTGTCTGAGGCACATCTCCTCTCTGAAGCCCTGGGGTTTGTTCGAGGTTCTTCTGGGAAGTACGAGTGGCCTCTGGAGCAGGCGGCGCACTTCAGTGACTTTCTGAACTCCATGTTGGTTCTTCAGCCGGAGAACGAGCCACAGCAGAGCAGTGTCTGCAGCACGACTGGCTACACACACACTGACACACACACACACACACACACACACACACACACACACACACTGAACACACACACACTGGCAACACACACACTCTTTGGTGTTTCCTGAGTGTGTGTTTGCCGGTTTTGTTTCCCGCTCTTTTTAACCTCAGTGATGAACACACTGTAGCCTCAGCCTCAGTTTGTACCCTCACATAAATAGTGCCTTGAAATACCGCCCCCGTCCACTGACATCACCGTGACATCACCGTGACATCACCGTGACATCCCTGAGACTACTGTGACATCACCGTGACATCCCCCTGACACTGTGACATCACCGTGACATCCCCCTGAGACTACTGTGACATCACCGTGACATCACCCTGACACTACTGTGACATCACCGTGACATCACCCTGACACTACTGTGACATCACTGTGACATCACCGTGACATCACCGTGACATCACCGTGACACTACTGTGACATCACCCTGACATCACTGTGACATCACCGTGACATCACCGTGACATCACCGTGACACTACTGTGACATCACCCTGACATCACTGTGACATCACCGTGACATCACCGTGACATCACCGTGACACTACTGTGACATCACCCTGACATCACTGTGACATCACCGTGACATCACCGTGACATCACCCTGACACTACTGTGACATCACCCTGACATCACCGTGACATCACCCTGACATCACCCTGACATCACCGTGACATCACCGTGACATCACCCTGACATCACCCTGACATCACCGTGACATCACCGTGACATCACCCTGGCATCACCGTGACATCACCCTGACATCACCGTGACATCACCCTGACATCACCTGATATCACCGTGACATCACCGTGACATCACCGTGACATCACCGTGACATCACCACATCACCGTGACATCACCGTGACATCACCCTGACATACCCTGACATCACCCTGACATCACGTGACATCACCCTGACATCACCGTGACATCACCGTGACATCACTGTGACATCACCCTGACATCACTGACATCACCGTGACATCACCGTGACATCACCCTGACATACTGTGACATCACCCTGACATCACCGTGACATCACCCTGACATCACCGTGACATCACCGTGACATCACCCTGACATCACCCTGACATCACCGGACATCACCCTGACATCACCGTGACATCACCTGACATCACCCTGACATCACCGTGACATCACACCCTGACATCACCTGACATCACCGTGACATCACCCTGACATCACCCTGACATCACCGTGACATCACCCTGACATCACCCTGACATCACCGTGACATCACCCTGACATCACCTGACATCACCTGACATCACCTGACATCACCCTGGCATCACCGTGACATCACCGTGACATCACCGTGACATCACCCTGACATCACCTGATATCACCGTGACATCACCCTGACATCACCCTGACATCACCGTGACATCACCCTGACATCACCGTGACATCACCCTGACATCACCGTGACATCACCGTGACATCACCCTGACATAACCCTGACATCACCCTGACATCACCGTGACATCACCCTGACATCACCGTGACATCACCGTGACATCACCGTGACATCACCCTGACATCACCCTGACATCACCGTGACATCACCCTGACATCACCCTGACATCACCGTGACATCACCCTGACATCACCCTGACATCACCCTGACATCACTGTGACATCACCGTGACATCACCCTGACATCACCCTGACATCACCCGACATCACCCTGATATCACCGTGACATCACCCTGACATCACCCTGACATCACCCTGACATCACCCTGACATCACCGTGACATCACCGTGACATCACCCTGACATCACCCTGACATCACCCTGACATCACCGTGACATCACCCTGACATCACCCTGACATCACCGTGACATCACCCTGACATCACCCTGACATCACCGTGACATCACCCTGACATCACCGTGACATCACCCTGACATCACCCTGACATCACCGTGACGACAGTTTTCTACGTCTGTGTGTGTGCTGAGTTTCTTCTTCTGTGGAAATAAAGATGACTGACAGCTCGACTCTGTTTATATCTGAACATCTCTCTTTTTTTTTAAACAATATCTTTATTGAGTTTTGAATTTTTTACAGGCACAAAAAGTGACATCCACAAATGCAGATATTAACAATGAGTGAATAACACATGTACAGATGAGTTGGCAACCCATGCATAATATACAACATTTTATTTACTAATACGTAACCAACCAAGTAGCAAAAACAAATACACACCAGGTGACAAGACCAGAACAAATTAAATTAAATAACTGACAAGAAAATAAATATTTATAATTATAATAATCAAATACATTTAACCTCTTAAGCTCTGGCCTGTTTTTCAGGTCTCAGGCTCGAAAATGACCATTCCCAGAACAAAGGACCATATCTTCCCTTCTAAAGGGTTAAATTAATAATCTTTCTTCTCAAAGTAATGATAAACCTGTGAGTTGGATGTAGAAAAGTCAGAATCAATATAGATGTTTTTTATTTTAAAGAAATTCAGATTGACAGAAAAAATGTAAATTATAGTGTCCGTCCAAAAATAAACCATGACTTATAGTGAAAACCCAGCCTTAAATGATGGGATCGGAGACTAAAGCTTTATGGAATCCAAAGTAACATATAATAAGTACCCTGTATCAAGATGATGCAAAACAAGTGGCATTTGACCTTTTTTAGAGGTTTAGCAAAAAAAACACCTCTGGGGTGATTTGGTGGATTTGTCGTTTCTCTGGCCCCATTGGTCGATTTTGATGATTGACACCTCTTTTGAAACCGTTAGAGCCAATAGAATCGAGAGGGAGTTCCTAAATCCATCTAAACATTACCATTGAGGAGTGAAAGTGATGCGCAGCCAGCATGCCCAAAACCGGAAGCTCTCATACACTCTCGTAGCTCTCATAGCAGCTATATATGAAAACTACTCTTATTGCATAAATGTTATGATGGATTATCAGAAATCAAAGTGACACAGAGACATTGGATTAACCTTCAGCGGCGTTTATATGCGTTTTAATGCCATTGAACACAACTTTTGATCAGAAAACAGCAAAAAGACATATTTGCCGTTTTGGCCACGTAAAGTGAAGTTGTGTGTTTTCTTTCTTGCCTTCGCTGCCGTGAGTTTTGGTCGCACAGTGTTGATACTTATACCTTTGGAATCTGTGGAATCTCAGCTTTCATATGATATATTGTTTGTGCAAATCCGATGAAGTATAAAAGATCGCTACCGTGAGTTACGTGCTAAGTGTTAGCACTCTTCTCTTAGTGCTAATTCAGACGCTTGGCGTTAGAGTTGTGTTTTGTTTAGGTAAAAATGGTTCGTATCGTCAGTTAGCTGAGTTTCTTCCCGTTAAGTGGGTGTGACACATGAAAAGGTTGTTAAATGTTAAGAAGCCCTGAGACACGGTTTTGTGAACATTTCATGAAAAGCCCCCGCCAAGCAGCTTTGGCTTTCAAGAAACTTCAGGAAGGGAAACTTCAACCTTATGGACACCGGCAGAATGGGAAACTCCTTGGCGGTGGACAAACTCCTTGGCGGTGGACAAACTCCTTGGCGGTGGACAAACTCCTTGGCGGTGGACAAACTCCTTGGCGGTGGACAAACTGCGCGACGGTGGACAAACTGTGCGACGGTGGACATGCAACGTACACTCCGATATAAACGTCCTTGGCGGTGCCAAGGACTGTTGGAGGTGCTACGTCCACACCGCTGGTGTGCACTTCGAGCGACTTTGTCCACTTGCAATTCGTCCAAAGGCATTTCACCCGGACCGTCACGGACCCGCCCAATTAAAGGCCTGTTTCGCCCGAAAGACCCCCAAAGTGGCTGGATATGCCTAACATTTGAGGGGCTTCGCACCTCTGTGGTCAAAAGCACACCACGGCCCCTCCTAGTGCCAACCAATTAAGGCCACTATATAAATCCACATAATTTCAAGCTATTTGGCTAACATGGGAGGTTGTCCATTTCAAATACTTTACAATGGGATTACCCTTCCTTTTCGCCACCATTCATGTTCTAACTCCAAGTGTACTGTTCCCGCAGAACTTCCGAAGCACGTGGAGACCCAAACCAGCATCGGATCGCTCAACCTCGAATGCCGACAAACATATTTATATTATTTATTCAGTGTCGCAGACCCTCCGGAACAAAAGTTTCCCAGGGATGCCCTAAAAACTCAGGGTCCTGAGACTTGACGTCCCCGATAGGCTTCTGAAGTTGGACATTGAGTGGATTTTTTTTTATTTAGCCAAGCGCAACCAAAATATGGAGAAGTCATACCCCTACCTTAGTAGTGCGTGAGGCCATATGTACAGACATGTACATGGGACATGAAAACAGTGCATCTCATATTGACAAAAAAAACCTTACTAACCGAGTTTTCCAATCACTCTAAAAATAAGCCGTTGTGATACACGTGTAGACAACGTCTGCAGAATCATAAATGATCATTACATTGGGGTCATTAAACCATTATTTCGCTAAGATAAAAAACATTAGTTTGGGATTTTAGTGTAATTCACAAATGTTCCACCAGATGGTGCCACACACACCCAGGGGGAAAAGATAACATATTAACCCAGGAATAAGTGTCTGAATCATGGGTACATTAGTGTTTAAAGTCAATTATAATGTTTTAATTCCGGAGGTTTTAAGTGTGGTTTCACTTCTAGCACACACCCAGGGTGAAAAGATAACATGTTTACCCCGCTAAAGTGTTCAAAACATGGGTATATTAGTGCTCAAACTCGATTAAACTGTTTTAATTGCGGAGGTCTTACGTGTTGGTTCACTCGTCTCACACACCAGAGTGTTAACAACATTTTTACAAATGTTATAAATTAGTCTAGAGCTCCATCTATTGTAATTTGAGTGTAATACACGTCTGTCCATGGAACGCGAGTTTTGTGCCATTTGAGTGGCTGATATGCAGCTGGAGTAACATGTACATTGAGACGCATTGGGACATATCATCACTTTCAATGTTAACCTTGTACATAGGAGGCACAATTCGCTTACCCAGCATCAGCGTCATTATGAGGGTATGACTTATACACTTCACAGACCTCATTTTGTGCATTAATGTATTTGAGGAGTACAGTACACTTCAAATACACAAGGCACTGCAGTTATGTATTTGAAGTGGACATGTATATCTCCTAAGTGTGTTAATAGGGTCAACAGGTGCGTTATGGCCCCCAAACTGTGTGGGTGTGTCCAAAGGCCCACGTGTCCCTGTACCAAGTATGGAGGCCCTGCAAGACCGCTAAATATTTGACATTGTCCAATTGTCTCCATTTTCACACCAATACCTCATAGGGTGGCCTACATAGCACAGTCTGAGTATCAGCTCCCTGAGGCATCGTCGAGATATGAGCCGGTACATTTCAGTGTTCCTAGTGGATGTCCACTTCTAATACAAGACTGCTGCATCTCCTTCAGTTCAGGGCAGGGTCGTCAATCTGTCAGTGCATATCTGAACACCTTTACTTCATCTGAACACCTTTACTTCATCTGAACACCTTTATTTTCATCTGAACACCTTCTTCATCTGAACACCTTTATTTCATCTGAACACCTTTATTTCATATGAACACCTTTATTTCATCTGAACACCTTTATTTAATATGAACTGAACGTGTTGAAGTTAGTTTCAAGTGTCAATGAATCAGCTGCACTCTCTCTGTCCGGCAGCTGATTTGTTACTGTCTCTCTGTCCGGCAGCTGATTGGTTACTGTCTCTCTGTCCGGCAGCTGATTGGTTACTGTCTCTCTGTCCGGCAGCTGATTGGTTACTGTCTCTCTGTCCGGCAGCTGATTGGTTACTGTCTCTCTGTCCGGCAGCTGATGGTTACTGTCTCTCTGTCCGGCAGAAGATTGGTTACTGTCTCTCTGTCTGGCAGCTGATTGGACAGTGTGTGTTCGGGGTCGTTTGCTGGGCGGCTGCTCTGATTGGTCGGCATCTCTGAACCCGTCGGAGGTGATCTGGTATTGGACGGTGGCTCCGGGGTGACCAGGGGATTTAAAGATGGTGGCTAGTCGTTGAGTCCCCGCCCATTGTAGGAGGAGTCTGATGGTGGGGGCGTGGCCCCAGCTCTCCCCGAGGGCGGGGACGAGCTGTGATTGGCCGCCCCGCAGCCTGGTTGTCATCTGATTGGTGATCACCACGGCGACGTTGTGGCTGGTTGCCATGGCGATGAGCTGCTGGGCGAGGCCGTTGAGGAGGCGGGTCCTCTGCGACAGCTCGTCAAAGTGCAGCCGGAACGGGAACGCCACGCTGTCAATCACCAGGAGGCGGGCCCTCGGGTGCTCCGACAGGAAGTCCGGCAGCAGGTGCAGCTCGGCCAGCAGCTCCACGTAGTCATGGCAACGCACCTGAGGAGAGACAGACAGATCAGAGTCACATGAGGCGCCGAGTGATGACATCACTGCTACTGTGCCGATCATTACCAGGAAGATGTTAGAAAGGATGGTTTCCACGCTGAAGGTCGTCATAGCAACCCGCTGTTCGTCGTCTTCCACCAATAAGGAGCAGTGTTTCACCACGGCGCCGGCAATGTCCTGGACCCGCTGCAACAGGAAGCTGCCCTCCGTATCCACGACAACCACCTGGCCTTCGAGACCCCCGAAACACACGGGAACCTGCACGTCGACCACCAGCTGCAGACTGAAGAACTACATTAGCTACAGAACTACATTACATACAGAACTACATTAACTACAGAACTACATTACCTACAGAACTACATTACCCACAGAACTACATTACCTACAGAACTACATTACCCACAGAACTACATTACCTACAGAACTACATTAACTACAGAACTACATTAGCTACAGAACTACATTACCCACAGAACTACATTACCCACAGAACTACATTACCCACAGAACTACATTAACTACAGAACTACATTACCTACAGAACTACATTACCTACAGAACTACATTAGAACTACATTACCTACAGAACTACATTAGAACTACATTACCTACAGAACTACATTACCCACAGAACTACATTACCTACAGAACTACATTAACTACAGAACTACATTAGCTACAGAACTACATTACCCACAGAACTACATTACCACAGAAACTACATTACCCACAGAACTACATTACTACAGACTACATTACCTACAGAACTACATTACCTACAGAACTACATTAGCTACAGAACTACAGAACTACATTACCTACAGAACGACAGTAGGCTTGTTTGAGACAAGCAAGACCTGCGCAGACCTGCGCAATTGCGATCAACGTCTTGCTCGTGCGTTGCATGATGGTTAGTCATTTTGTCCGACTTGCTCTGGAGGCTCGCCTACATGAGACGTGAAATCTCGCGGGACAAAGACGCCCGCAGACTTGAGAGCGAGGCGCGGCGAGGCGGCGCAGTTTCTGTATGTATTGTACAGAATATCAGTATGACAATACGACCCCTCTGTCCTTACGTTTCACATCATAAAGGAAAAACTTCCAGAGAAAAACCCACAGTTTAAAGGGGAAATGGAGAAACCTCAGGGAGAGCAACAGAGGAGGGATCCCTCTCCCAGGACGGACAGACGTGCAATAGATGCCGTGTGCATTTAAAATGCAAACCGAGTCAAGCCGACTCCGGAGGTGGCGGTATGCACCTTAAAGTTGTTTGAAATCCGCCAAAAAACCGAGAGAAGAAGAAGAAGAAGAAGAAGCCGACTCCGAGCTGTCCGACTTCAGGCGAGTTTTTTGAGACCTCCCTGGCTGCGATCGGCTATTCTCGTCTACTTTCGAGGCGAGCCGCAGCTCGTCTCAAACAAGCCTATTAACTACAGAACTACATTACCTACATTACCTACAGAACTACATTAACTACAGAACTACATTACCTAGAGAACTACATTACCTACAGAACACATTACCCACAGAACTACATTACCCACAGAACTACATTACCTACAGAACTACATTAACTACAGAACTACATTACCTACAGAACTACATTACCTACAGAACTACATTAGCTACAGAAACTACATTACCTACAGAACGACATTAACTACAGAACTACATTACTACAGAACTACACTTACCTACAGAACTACATTAACTACAGAACTACATTACCTACAGAACTACATTAACTACAGAACTACATTACCTACAGAACTACATTACCTACAGAAACTACATTACCCACAGAACTACATTACCCACAGAACTACATTAACTACAGAACTACATTACCTACCAAACTACATTACCTACAGAACTACATAGCTACAGAACGACATTACCTACAGAACGACATTAACTACAGAACTACATTACTACATTACCTACAGAACTACATTAACTACAGAACTACATTACCTAGAGAACTACATTACCTACAGAACTACATTACCTACAGAAACTACATTAACTACAGAACTACATTACCTACAGAACTACATTAACTACAGAACTACATTACCTACAGAACTAACATTAACTACATTAACTACAGAACTACATTACCTACAGAACTACATTACCTACAGAACTACATTACCCAGCTGCAGAACTACATTACCTACAGAACTACATTACCCAGCTACAGAACTACATTACCTACAGAACTACATTACCCAGCTGCAGAACTACATACCTACAGAACTACATTACCCGCTGCAGAACTACATTACCTACAGAACTACATTACCTACAGAACAGAACTACATTACCTACAGAACTACATTACCCAGCTACAGAACTACATTACCTACATAACTACATTACCCAGCTGCAGAACTACATTACCTACATAACTACATTACCCAGCTGCAGAACTACATTACCTACAGAACTACATTACCTACAGAACTACATTAACTACATTAACTACAGAACTACGTTACCCACAGAACTACATTAGCTACAGAACTACAGAACTACATTACCTACAGAACTACATTAACTACAGAACTACATTACCTAGAGAACTACATTACCTACAGAACTACATTACCTACAGAACTACATTAACTACAGAACTACATTACCTACAGAACTACATTACCTACAGAACTACATTACATAGAGAACTACATTACCTACAGAACTACATTAACTACAGAACTACACTACCTACATTACCTACAGAACTACATTACCTACAGAACTACATTAACTACAGAACTACATTACTACAGAACTACATTAACTACAGAACTACATTACCTACAGAACTACATTACCTACAGACAATACATTACATAGAGAACTACATTACCTACAGAACTACATAACTACAGAACTACACTACCTACATTACCTACAGAACTACATTACCTACAGAACTACATTAACTACAGAACTACATTACCTACAGAACTACATAACTACAGAACTACATTACCTACAGAACTACATTAACTACAGAAACTACATTACCTACAGAACTACATTAACTACATTAACTACAGAACTACATTACCTACAGAACTACATTACCTACAGAACTACATTACCCAGCTACAGAACTACATTACCTACAGAACTACATTACCCAGCTGCAGAACTACATTACCTACAGAACTACATTACCCAGCTGCAGAACTACATTCCTACAGAACTACATTACCTACAGAACTACATTACTACATTAACTACAGAACTACGTTACCCACAGAACTACATTAACTACAGAACTACATTACCTACAGAACTACATTAACTACAGAACTACATTAACTACAGAACTACATTACCCACAGAACTACATTAAACTACAGAACTACATTACCTACAGAACTACATTACCTACAGAACTACATTAGCTACAGAACTACATTACCTACAGAACGACATTAACTACAGAACTACATTACCTACAGAACTACATTACCTAGAGAACTACATTAACTACAGAACTACATTACCTACAGAACTACATTAGCTACAGAACTACATTACCTACAGAACTACATTAACTACAGAACTACATTACCTACAGAACTACATTACCTACAGAACTACATTAACTACAGAACTACATTACCTACAGAACTACATTACCTACAGAACTACATTACCCACAGAACTACATTACCCACAGAATACATTAACTACAGAACTACATTACCTACAGAACTACATTACCTACAGAACTACATTACCTACAGAACTACATTAGCTACAGAACGACTTACCTACAGAACGACATTAACTACAGAACTACATTACCTACATTACCTACAGAACTACATTAACTACAGAACTACATTACCTAGAGAACTACATTACCTACAGAACTACATTACCTCAGAACTACATTAACTACAGAACTACATTACCTACAGAACTACATTACCTACAGAACTACATTAACTACATTAACTACAGAACTACGTTACCCACAGAACTACATTAGCTACAGAACTACAGAACTACATTACCTACAGAACTACATTAACTACAGAACTACATTACCTAGAGAACTACATTACCTACAGAACTACATTACCTACAGAACTACATTAACTACAGAACTACATTACCTACAGAACTACATTACCTACAGAACTACATTACATAGAGAACTACATTACCTACAGAACTACATTAACTACAGAACTACACTACCTACATTACCTACAGAAACTACATTACCTACAGAACTACATTAACTACAGAACTACATTACCTACAGAACTACATTAACTACAGAACTACATTACCTACAGAACTACATTAACTACATTAACTACAGAACTACATTACCTACAGAACTACATTACCTACAGAACTACATTACCCAGCTGCAGAACTACATTACCTACAGAACTACATTACCCAGCTACAGAACTACATTACCTACAGAACTACATTACCCAGCTGCAGAACTACATTACCTACAGAACTACATTACCTACAGAACAGAACTACATTACCTACAGAACTACATTACCCAGCTACAGAACTACATTACCTACAGAACTACATTACCCAGCTGCAGAAAATATACCTACAGAACTACATTACCCAGCTGCAGAACTACATTACCTACAGAACTACATTACCTACAGAACTACATTAACTACATTAACTACAGAACTACGTTACCCACAGAACTACATTAACTACAGAACTACATTACCTACAGAACTACATTAACTACAGAACTACATTAACTACAGAACTACATTACCCACAGAACTACATTAACTACAGAACTACATTACCTACAGAACTACATTAGCTACAGAACTACATTAGCTACAGAACGACATTAACTACAGAACTACATTACCTACAGAACTACATTACCTACAGAACTACATTAACTACAGAACTACATTACCTACAGAACTACATTAGCTACAGAACTACATTACCTACAGAACTACATTAACTACAGAACTACATTACCTACAGAACTACATTACCTACAGAACTACATTAACTACAGAACTACATTACCTACAGAACTACATTACCTACAGAACTACATTACCCACAGAACTACATTACCCACAGAACTACATTAACTACAGAACTACATTACCTACAGAACTACATTACCTACAGAACTACATTAGCTACAGAACGACATTACCTACAGAACGACATTAACTACAGAACTACATTACCTACATTACCTACAGAACTACATTAACTACAGAACTACATTACCTAGAGAACTACATTACCTACAGAACTACATTACCTACAGAACTACATTAACTACAGAACTACATTACCTACAGAACTACATTAACTACAGAACTACATTACCTACAGAAACTACATTAACTACATTAACTACAGAACTACATTACCTACAGAACTACATTACCTACAGAACTACATTACCCAGCTGCAGAACTACATTACCTACAGAACTACATTACCCAGCTACAGAACTACATTACCTACAGAACTACATTACCCAGCTGCAGAACTACATTACCTACAGAACTACATACCCAGCTGCAGAACTACATTACCTACAGAACTACATTACCTACAGAACAGAACTACATTACCTACAGAACTACATTACCCAGCTACAGAACTACATTACCTACAGAACTACATTACCCAGCTGCAGAACTACATTACCTACAGAACTACATTACCCAGCTGCAGAACTACATTACCTACAGAACTACATTACCTACAGAACTACATTAACTACATTAACTACAGAACTACGTTACCCACAGAACTACATTAACTACAGAACTACATTACCTAGAGAACTACATTACCTACAGAACTACATTACCTACAGAACTACATTAACTACAGAACTACATTACCTACAGAACTACATTACCTACAGAACTACATTACATAGAGAACTACATTACCTACAGAACTACATTAACTACAGAACTACACTACCTACATTACCTACAGAACTACATTACCTACAGAACTACATTAACTACAGAACTACATTACCTACAGAACTACATTAACTACAGAACTACATTAAACTACAGAACTACATTAACTACATTAACTACAGAACTACATTACCTACAGAACTACATTACCTACAGAACTACATTACCCAGCTGCAGAACTACATTACCTACAGAACTACATTACCCAGCTACAGAACTACATTACCTACAGAACTACATTACCCAGCTGCAGAACTACATTACCTACAGAACTACATTACCTACAGAACAGAACTACATTACCTACAGAACTACATTACCCAGCTACAGAACTACATTACCTACAGAACTACATTACCCAGCTGCAGAACTACATTACCTACAGAACTACATTACCTACAGAACTACATTAACTACAGAACTACATTACCCACAGAACTACATTAACTACATAACTACATTACCTACAGAACTACATTAACTACAGAACTACATTAACTACAGAACTACATTACCCACAGAACTACATTAACTACAGAACTACATTACCTACAGAACTACATTACCTACATTACCTACAGAACTACATTACCTACAGAACTACATTACCCAGCTGCAGAACTACATTACCTACAGAACTACATTACCTACAGAACTACATAACTACAGAACTACATTACCTACGAACTACATTATTAACTACAGGACTACATTACCTACAGAACTACATTAACTACAGAACTACATTACCCACAGAACTACATTAACTACAGAACTACATTACCTACAGAACTACATTACCTACATTACCTACAGAACTACATTACTACAGAACTACATTACCCAGCTGCAGAACTACATTACCTACAGAACTACATTACCTACAGAACTACATTAGCTACAGAACTACATTACCTACAGAACGACATTAACTACAGAACTACATTACCTACATTACCTACAGAACTACAATAACTACAGAACTACATTACCTACAGAACGACATTAACTACAGAACTACATTACCTACATTACCTACATAACTACAATAACTACAGAACTACATTACCTACAGAACTACATTACCTACAGAACTACATTACCTACAGAACTACATTAACTACAGGACTACATTACCACAGAACGACATTAACTACAGAACTACATTACCTACATTACCTACAGAACTACAATAACTACAGAACTACATTACCTACAGAACTACATTACCTACAGAACTACATTAACTACAGGACTACATTACCTACAGAACTACATTACCTACAGAACTACATTAGCTACAGAACTACATTACCTACAGAACGACATTAACTACAGAACTACATTACCTACATTACCTACAGAACTACATTACCCACAGAACTACATTACCCACAGAACTACATTAGGCTTGTTTGAGACAAGCGAGACCTGCGCAGACCTGCGCAATTGCGATCAACGTCTTGCTAGTGCGTTGCATGATGGTCATTTTGTCCGACTTGCTCTGGAGGCTCGCCTACATGAGACGTTGAAATCTCGCGGGACAAAGACGCCCGCAGACTTGAGAGCGAGGCGTGGCGAGGCGGCGCAGTTTCTCTCCACGGGCTGCGGAAGCGAAATGCTTGATGGGAAACGACTTGCTGGTATCTCGAGCTGAGCGCTCATTGGTGGGTTTTACCCCGTGCTGGAGATGAAGCTCTCCATTGGCTCGGCAAAAGTGTGTTGTTGTTTTGTGTCAGTTTTACGTCGCCACTTCCATTCACATTTTTCATCATTGTTCCACAATGTTTATCATCATTAAATTAATATCTATATATTTGTATACTATACTTGCACTGCTTACCGTTGTCATACTTTATATATCTTAGCATATTCATACAACACACTGTTAATACTAGGCTAGGCTACTGTGTATATCTAGTGTATTCATACCCCTCGCTGTTTATTCATCATTCAATTCATTCTATATTTATTCTGTAGATTGTGTACATTACTTTTCACTTTACTGCTTTATGCACTCCTGGTTAGAAGCTAAACTGCATTTCGTTGTCTCAGTACCTGTAATCTGTGCAATAACAATAAAGTTGAATCTAAATCGTGCGTTTGACACTGTTGACCACAACATATTACTAGACCGACTAGAAAACTGGGTGGGACTTTCGGCAACAGTTCTAAATTGGTTTGAGTCCTACTTAAAGGACAGAAAAAACTTTGTTTCTATAGGTAAATACACATCTGAGTTGACAAATATGACATGTGGGGTACCTCAAGGCTCCATCTTGGGCCTCTTCTCTTTAACATCTACATGCTACCACTGGCTCAGATAATGAAAAACAACAAAATAAGTTACCATAGCTATGCGGATGACACACAAATTTACGTAACAATTTCACCAGGAGATTATGCTCCAATTCAAACACTGAGTAAGTGCATTGAACAAATCAATGACTGGATGTGTCAGAACTTTCTCCAATTAAACAAAGATAAAACTGAGGTAATGGTTTTTGGAGCCAAGGCAGAACGTATAAAAGTTAGCGCTGAGCTTCAGTCTGCAATGTTCAAAACAACAGATAAAGCCAGAAATCTAGGTGTAGTCATGGACTCTGACCTGAGTTTCAACAGTCACATTAAAACAGTTACTAAATCAGCCTACTATCACCTAAAGAACATATCTAGGATTAAAGGACTAATGTCACAGCAGGATTTGGAAAAACTTGTCCATGC
The DNA here is from genome assembly GCA_012861695.1 of Trematomus loennbergii. Lineage (NCBI taxonomy): Eukaryota > Metazoa > Chordata > Actinopteri > Perciformes > Nototheniidae > Trematomus > Trematomus loennbergii. The sequence continues at coordinate 45,309 of JAAOOA010001243.1, read as the reverse complement.
TTTTATCTTCAGTAGACGACTACTGTAATGGTGTCTTTACAGGTCTCACTAAAAAATCTATTAGAAAGCTGCAGCTAATTCAGAACGCCGCTGCTCGAGTCCTCACTAACACTAAGAAAGTGGATCACATCACTCCTGTTCTGAAGTCCTTACACTGGCTTCCTGTGTGTCAAAGAATAGATTTCAAAATATTGTTGCTGGTTTATAAAGCTTTGAATGGTTTAGGCCCAAAATACATGTCTGACCTCCTGCTAAATTATGAACCATCCAGAACTCTCAGGTCTTCAGGGACTGGTCAGCTTTCTGTCCCCAGAGTCAGAACTAAACATGGAGAAGCAGCATTCAGTTATTATGCTCCAAATATCTGGAACAAACTCCCAGAAACCTGCAGGTCCGCTGCAACTCTTACTACTTTTAAATCCAGGCTGAAGACTTTTCTTTTTGCCGCTGCTTTTAATTGAACTATTCACATCTTAAACTGCACTGTAACTTTTAACTTTTATCCATGTATTTTTTCTTTAATGTTTATTTTATTATCTTTTCTTTTTAATGACTGATTTTAAATGCCATTTTTAAAATGTCTTCCATTTTTGTAAAGCACTTTGAATTACCTTGTGTTGAAAGGTGCTATATAAATAAACTTGCCTTGCCTTGCCTTGCCTTGCCTTGCCTAATCTTGAGCAGGAACAAATGTATTTACTTAGTACATATCTGACATTAACGATTAAACACATTTGTCCATTCTTTATCAATCAATCAATCAATCAATCAATCAATGTTTATTTATATAGCCCAATATCACAAATGTTACATTTGTCTCAGTGGACTTCACAGTTTGTACAGAATATCAGTATGACAATACGACACCCTCTGTCCTTACGTTTCACATCATACAAGGAAAAACTTCCAGAGAAAAACCCACAGTTTAAAGGAACATGGAGAAACCTCAGGGAGAGCAACAGAGGAGGGATCCCTCTCCCAGGACGGACAGACGTGCAATAGATGCCGTGTGCATTTATAAATGCAAACCGAGTCAAGCCGACTCCGGAGGTGGCGGTATGCACCTTAAAGTTGTTTGAAATCCGCCAAAAAACCGAGAGAAGAAGAAGAAGAAGAAGAAGCCGACTCCGAGCTGTCCGACTTCAGGCGAGTTTTTTGAGACCTCCCCCGGCTGCGATCGGCTATTCTCGTCTACTTTCGAGGCGAGCCGCAGCTCGTCTCAAACAAGCCTATCAACTACAGAACTACATTACCCACAGAACTACATTAACTACAGAACTACATTACCCACAGAACTACATTAACTACAGACTACATTACCTACAGAACGACATTAACTACAGAACTACATTACCTACAGAACTACTTAACTACATTAACTACAGAACTACATTACCTACAGAACTACATTACCTACATTAACTACAGAACTACATTAACTACAGAACTACATTACCTACATTACCTACAGAACTACATTACCCAGCTGCAGAACTACATTACCTACAGAACTACAGAACTACATTAACTACAGAACTACATGACCTACAGAACTACATTAACTACAGAACTACATTACCTACAGAACTACATTAACTACAGAACTACATTACCTACAGAACTACATTACCTAGAGAACTACATTAACTACAGAACGACATTACCTACAGAACGACATTAACTACAGAACGTCATTACCTAATGTATTAGCTACAGAACTACATTAACTACAGAACTACATTACCTACAGAACTACATTAACTACATAACTACATTACCTACAGAACTACATTACCTAGAGAACTACATTACCTACAGAACTACATTAACTACAGAACTACATTACCTACAGAACTACATTACCTACAGAACTACATTACCTACAGAACTACACTACCTACATTACCTACAGAACTACATTACCCACAGAACTACATTAACTACAGACTACATTACCTACAGAACTACATTACCTACAGAACTACATTACCTACAGAACTACATTAACTACAGAACTACATTACCTACAGAACTACATTACCTACAGAACTACATTACCCAGCTGCAGAACTACATTACCTACAGAACTACATTAACTACAGAACTACATTACCCACAGAACTACATTAACTACAGACTACATTACCTACAGAACGACATTAACTACAGAACTACATTACCTACAGAACTACATTAACTACATTAACTACAGAACTACATTACCTACAGAACTACATTAACTACAGAACTACATTACCTACAGAACTACATTAACTACAGAACTACATTACCTACAGAACTACATTACCCAGCTGCAGAACTACATTACCTACAGAACTACATTAACTACAGAACTACATTACCTACAGAACTACATTACCCAGCTGCAGACTACATTACCTACAGAACTACATTAGCTACAGAACTACATTAACTACAGAACTACATTAACTACAGAACTACATTACCTACAGAACTACATTAACTACAGAACTACATTACCTACAGAACTACATTAACTACAGAACTACATTACCTACAGAACTACATTAACTACAGAACCATTACCTACAGAACTACATTACCTAGAGAACTACATTAACTACAGACGACATACCTACAGAACGACATTAACTACAGAACTACATTACCTATGTATTAGCTACAGAACTACATTACCTACAGAACTACATTACCTACAGACTACATTAACTACAGAACTACACTACCTACATTACCTACAGAACTACATTAACTACAGAACTACACTACCTACATTAACTACGTTACCTACATTACCTACAGAACTACATTAACTACAGAACTACTTACCTACAGAACGACATTAACTACAGAACTACATACTACATTACCTACAGAACTACATTACCTACAGAACTACATTAACTACAGAACTACATTACCTACAGAACTACATTACCCAGCTGCAGAACTACATTACCTACAGAACTACATTACCTACAGAACTACATTAACTACAGAACTACAATACCTACAGAACTACATTAACTACAGACTACAGAACTACATTACCTACAGAACTACATTACCCAGCTACAGAACTACCTACAGAACTACATTACCCAGCTGCAGAACTACATTACCTACAGAACTACATTACCCAGCTGCAGAACTACATTACTACATAACTACATTACCTACAGAACTACATTGCCTACAGAACTACATTACCTACAGAACTACATTACCTACAGAACTACACTACCTACATTACCTACAGAACTACATTACCCACAGAACTACATTAACTACAGACTACATTACCTACAGAACTACATTACCTACAGAACTACATTACCTACAGAACTACATTAACTACAGAACTACATTACCTACAGAACTACATTACCACAGAACTACATTACCCAGCTGCAGAACTACATTACCTACAGAACTACATTAACTACAGAACTACATTACCCACAGAACTACATTAACTACAGACTACATTACCTACAGAACGACATTAACTACAGAACTACATTACCTACAGAACTACATTAACTACATTAACTACAGAACTACATTACCTACAGAACTACAGAACTACATTACCTACAGAACTACATTAACTACAGAACTACATTACCTACAGAACTACATTACCCAGCTGCAGAACTACATTACCTACAGAACTACATTAACTACAGAACTACATTACCTACAGAACTACATTACCCAGCTGCAGAACTACATTACCTACAGAACTACATTAGCTACAGAACTACATTAACTACAGAACTACATTAACTACAGAACTACATTACCTACAGAACTACATTAACTACAGAACTACATTACCTACAGAACTACATTAACTACAGAACTACATTACCTACAGAACTACATTACCTAGAGAACTACATTACCTAGAGAACTACATTAACTACAGAACGACATTACCTACAGAACGACATTAACTACAGAACTACATTACCTAATGTATTATCTACAGAACTACATTACCTACAGAACTACATTACCTACAGAACTACATTAACTACAGAACTACACTACCTACATTACCTACAGAACTACATTAACTACAGAACTACACTACCTACATTAACTACGTTACCTACATTACTACAGAACTACATTAACTACAGACTACATTACCTACAGAACGACATTAACTACAGAACTACATTACCTACATTACCTACAGAACTACATTACCTACAGAACTACATTAACTACAGAACTACATTACCTACAGAACTTACCCAGCTGCGAACTACATTACCTACAGAACTACATTACCTACAGAACTACATTAACTACAGAACTACAATACCTACAGAACTACATTAACTACAGAACTACAGAACTACATTACCCAGCTACAGAACTACATTACCTACAGAACTACATTACCCAGCTGCAGAACTACATTACCTACAGAACTACATTACCCAGCTGCAGAACTACATTACCTACAGAACTACATTACCTACAGAACTACATTGCCCACAGAACTACATTAACTACAGAACTACATGACCTACAGACTACATGACCTACATAACTACATTACCCACAGAACTACATTAACTACAGAACTACATTACCTACAGAACTACATTAACTACAGAACTACCTTACCTACATTAGCTACAGAACTACATTAACTACAGAACTACATTACCTACAGAACTACATTACCCACAGAACTACATTACCCACAGAACTACATTAACTACAGAACTACATTACCTACAGAACTACATTACCCACAGAACTACGTTAACTACAGAACTACGTTAACTACAGACTACACTACCTACATTACCTACAGAACTACATTAACTACAGAACTACATTACCTACAGAACTACATTACCTAGAAACTACATTACCTACAGAACTACATTACCCGCTGCAGAACTATATTACCTACAGAACTACATTACCTACAGAACTACATTACCTAGAGAACTACATTAACTACAGAACTACATTACCTACAGAACTACATTAACTACAGAACTACGTTACCTACATTACCTACAGAACTACATTACCTACAGAACTACATTAACTACAGAACTACATTAACTACATTACCTACAGAACTACATTACCTACAGAACGACATTAACTACAGAACGACATTACCTACATTACCTACAGAACTACATTACTACAGAACTACATTACCCAGCTGCAGAACTATATTACCTACAGAACTACATTACCTACAGAACTACATTAACTACAGAACTACAGAACTACATTACCTACAGAACTACATTACCCAGCTACAGAACTACATTACCTACAGAACTACATTACCCAGCTGCAGAACTACATTACCTACAGAACTACATTACCTACAGAACTACATTACCCAGCTGCAGAACTACATTACCTACAGAACATTACATACAGAACTACATTACCCAGCTGCAGAACTATATTACCTACAGAACTACATTACCTACAGAACTACATTACCTACAGAACTACATTACCCAGCTACAGAACTACATTACCTATAGAACTACATTACCCAGCTGCAGAACTACATTACCTACAGAACTACATTACCTACAGAACTACATTACCCGCTGCAGAACTACATTACCTACAGAACTACATTACCTACAGAACTACATTACCCAGCTGCAGAACTACATTACCTACAGAACTACATTAACTACAGAACTACATTGCCTACAGAACTACATTGCCCACAGAACTACATTAACTACAGAACTACATTACCCACAGAACTACATTAACTACAGAACTACATTACCCACATAACTACATTACCTACAGAACTACATTACCCAGCTGCAGAACTACATTACCTACAGAACTACATGACCTACAGAACTACATTACCCAGCTGCAGAACTACATTACCTACAGACTACATTACCCACAGAACTACATTAACTACAGAACTACATTACCCACAGAACTACATTACCTACAGAACTACATTAACAGAACTACATTACCTACAGAACTACATTACCTACAGAACTACATTACCCACAGAACTACATTACCTACAGAACTACATTAACTACAGAACTACATTACCTACAGAACTACATTACCTACAGAACTACATTACCTACAGAACTACATTACCTACAGAACTACATTACCTACAGAACTACTTACCTACATTAGCTACAGAACTACATTACCTACAGAACTACATTACCTACAGAACTACATTACCTACAGAACTACATTATCTACAGAACTACATTAACTACAGAACTACATTACCTACAGAACTACATTACCCACAGAACTACATTAACTACAGAACTACATTACCTACAGAACTACATTACATTAACTACAGAACTACATTACCTACAGAACTACATTAACTACAGACCTACATTACCTACAGAACTACATTAACTACAGAACTACAGAACTACATTAACTACAGAACTACATTAACTACAGAACTACATTACCTACAGAACTACATTAACTACAGAACTACATTACCTACAGAACTACATTAACTACAGAACTACATTACCTACAGAACTACATTACCCACAGAACTACATTAACTACAGAACTACATTACCTACAGAACTACATAACTACAGAACTACATTACCTACAGAACTACATTAACTACAGAACTACATTGCCTACAGAACTACATTGCCCACAGAACTACATGAACTACAGAACTACATGACCTACAGAACTACATGACCTACAGAACTACATTACCCAGCTGCAGACTACATTACCTACAGAACTACATTACCCACAGAACTACATTAACTACAGAACTACATTACCCACAGAACTACATTACCCACAGAACTACGTTAACTACAGAACTACGTTACCTACAGACTACGTTACCTACAGAACTACATTAACTACAGAACTACATTACCTACAGAACTACATTAACTACAGAACTACATTACCTACAGAACTACATTAACTACAGACCTACATTACCTAGAGAACTACATTAACTACAGAACTACCTTACCTACATTAGCTACAGAACTACATTACCTACATTACCTACAGAACTACATTAACTACAGAACTACATTAACTACAGAACTACATTAGCTACAGAACTACATTACCCACAGAACTACATTAGCTACAGAACTACATTACCTACAGAACTACATTAGCTACAGAACTACATTACCTACATTACCTACAGAACTACATTAACTACAGAACTACATTAACTACATTACCTACAGTGAGTGTGAGTGAGTGCGTGAGTGTGTGCTTGAGTGTGTGAGTGTGTGTGTGTGTCTCACCACAGTTGTGTCTTCCCGGTTCCCGGCGCTCCACAGATCTCGGTGGTCTTCCCGACAGGAAGTCCCCCCCCACGTGGCGTCCAGCTGTGGCAGAAGCTGAGATGCTGCGCTGTGACTGTTCCTCCTGAAGCAGCTGCAGCGCAGTGAGGGAGGGGGAGGTCCCACTGAAGCTCCTCCCACTGAAGCTCCTCCTCCCACTGCTCCTCCCCCTGAAGCACCTCCCCCTGAAGCGCCTCCCCTCATTGAAGCTCCTCCCTCACTGCCTGCAGCACCTGCAGCGCCTCCTGCTGGGAGACTCCGGCCTCTGCACCACAAACCTGAGTTAGACATCACATCACATCACACCACACCACATCACATCACATCACATCACATCACACCACACACATCACATCACAATCACATCACATCACACCACACCACATCACATCACATCACTCACATCACATCACACCACACCACTCACATCACACCACATCACATTACATTACATCACATCACATCACACCACACACATCACACCACACCACACCACACCACATCACATCACACCACATCACATCACACCACATCACATCACATCACATTGCATAGAGTGCCACAGTGACGCGTCCTAAAACCGGAAGTAAACTCTTTCCTTCGTCAAAAACCAATGAGATTTCTCCATAGGATTTTGGAAAATAGCTGGAAATAAGGTCTGTGGTTGAGACACATTTAAGAGACGGATCACGTTTGTTCAGCCGGATAATCTCCACATGTCTACCCTACTTTTAGGGTCTACTTTTTTTTTTCGAATCATAAATCTAGTCCCCAGAAGCAAAATGCTAACGTTATGCTATAAACGAACTACAGCAGGGTCGCTGCTTCAACGTCACGCCAACTTCAGATCCATATTCAAACACACAGATTCTGAATGGAACAAGTTGAAGCGTTGTTTGAACACTTAGCAGGAGGCAGGTACTTGCTTTCAAGCAGAACAGGGCTAACTAACTCAGAGGAGTGTTCACGTGTTCGGTGTAATGACGTACACATCCTCCACGACTTCTGTAGTCCTATTCAGCCACTTGGTAACAACCATCGTTTCTCAGACACATCAACTCTTCAGAAATTCACCAGTGGGGTCACTGCTGATGGATTTAATGTCCTAGAACAAAACGTGATCCGTCTCTTCAATGGGTCTCAACCTCAGACCTTAGTTCAGCTACTTCCTAACCCTATGGAGAGATCCCATTGGCTCTGTGACCAGGGAACAGGAAGTGGAGAGATCCCATTGGCTCTGAGACCAGGGAACAGGAAGTGGAGAGATCCCATTGGCTCTGAGACCAGGGAACAGGAAGTGGAGAAATGCTGACTCACTTCCTGGTTTTAGGACGCGTCACTGCGGTTCTCTATTACATTACCCTAACCCTGAAGAAAAAGATCTGAGTACTTCTACTTTTACTCAAGTACAAGATCTGAGTACTTCTACTTTTACTCAAGTACAAGATCTGAGTACTTCTACTTTTACTCAAGTACTAGATGTGAGTACTTCTACTTTTACTCAAGTACTAGATGTGAGTACTTCTACTTTTACTCAAGTACAAGATCTGAGTACTTCTACTTTTACTCAAGTACTAGATGTGAGTACTTCTACTTTTACTCAAGTACTAGATGTGAGTACTTCTACTTTTACTCAAGTACAAGATCTGAGTACTTCTACCTTAACTCAAGTACTAGATGTGAGTACTTCTACTTTTACTCAAGTACTAGATGTGAGTACTTCTACTTTAACTCAAGTACTAGATAGAGTACTTCTACTTTAACTCAAGTACAAGATCCGAGTACTTCTACTTTAACTCAAGTACAAGATCTGAGTACTTCTACTTTTACTCAAGTACTAGATGTGAGTACTTCTACTTTTACTCAAGTACAAGACCTGAGTACTTATTCCCCCTCCTCTGTTTCTGGATGGTATAATACATAGAGTATAGTGTATAGTATATATCAGTGTATATTAGTATACATAGAGTGTATATGTACCTGCACAGATGTGGGAGGGGCTTAGCCCCCGCAGCTCAGACAGGAAGTGGAACCCAGCTGCTGTCAGTCGGCTCTTCACAGCTGGACTGAGAGAACAGCTGGAGATCTGCATCTTCATCTGAGTATACAGAGAGTATGTAAGGATCATGTGCAGCGACGCGGTCATTATGGGGAAAAGAACATCCGACAGGCTGATCAGGAGCCCGGCGCGAAGCGGAGGGATCTAGATCTGCATGGAAATCAACCGGACTTCTTCTGCAGATGTGAGCATCCTTAACAACGGTCAATAAATCCTTGATTGTCTGTCTGTTCTGGATTAACAACGTGTCACGTGTTCTGAATTGACCAATCAGAATCGAGTATTCAACTAAGCCATGTAATAAAAAGTATTACATACTCTTTAAACTGTGTATAAGTATTAAATACTCTTTAAACTGTGTACTACCTGCTCTTCACCGCTCGCGTTTCCCAGCATGCCTTTCGCCTCTGAGGAGCCTTACTTCCGGTTTCACAGTAAAGGTTGTATTCAGTTTATCGATTTCTCTTATTGTGAATTTGTTTGTGTTTATGTGACCTGTATGTAAACACTAATAAACACTTAGTGTATCTCTAACAACAGCTGATAGTAACAATAATAAACACTTAGTGACGTCACTCCAACAACAGCGGAGAGTTTACATGCTTTTATTTTGAAGGCATTTCTGGCCGTTCAGATCATGGTTCAGATCAGCTGATCGTCGCGCTGCGTGTCGTCATCAAGACGCGACACAAGGAACACGTGAGAAGCGCCGTTTGTTATTTTCTTATTTTCTTATTCCGAAGGTGAGTTTAGAGTTTATAAGCAGTGTAACGCGTTACAAAGGTAACGCGTTACACCCAACACTGTTACAACAGTAACGGAGTTACAGTAATGTATTACTTTTTGCTGTCACGAAGTAATGTAAAGCATTACTAATGAAATTTGGGTAATATACCCGTTACAATTCTCAGTAACGCAGTTACAACTCATTTTAACCCGAAATGAAATGGTGTTTTGTTTTTTAAGAATTCACAAACATCGCGAGACATTCCGACACCAGAGAAACATTGTGCCGGTAGATTAGTAAACCTGGTGTTTACCCTTCAGGCTGATTCTGATCGGGTTCCCTGGTCAGAATCAGCCTGAAGGGTAAACACCAGGCTGATCGGGTTCCCTGGTCAGCCTGTATATCAGAGTCCTGCATCGGGTCGGGTATATGTATGGTTATATACACACACATATATATATATATATTATATATATATATTATATATATATATATATATATATATACATGTTACCCTCCCACACCACCAGACCTCTCCGTGCTTCAGGAGATCATCTCTTACTCTTTATCATCAGTTTGATGTTCAACCGAAACTCTGCTGTCTGACTTTCAGTGAACACAACACGCCATGATGAAGAGGAGAGAGGAGAGGAGGAGGAGAGGACGACGACATCCACCAGAGAGGAGAGGAGAGGAGGTCTCAGGTGATGATGATGAAGAGGTCTCAGGTGATGATGATGATGAAGGTCTCAGGTGATGATGATGAAGAGGTCTCAGGTGATGAAGAAGGGTCTCAGGTGATGAAGAGGTCTCAGGTGATGAAGAGCATAAGGATAAAGATGGTGGTGATGAAGATGAAGGTGTTTCAGGGATGAAGAAGCAGACCAATCAGGAAGCAGCCGGAGACAGGAAGTGTGTCCCAGGTATTCTCTACCTGGGTCACATCCCTCCCAGGCTCCGCCCCCGACACGTGAGGAACCTGCTGTCAGCCTATGGGGAGGTGGGCCGCATCTTCCTCCAGCCAGAGGGTACTTATACACACTCTGTGTACTAATACACACGCATATACACATCTTCCTGCAGCCAGAGGGTACTTATACACACTCTGTGTACTAATACACACATATATACACATCTTCCTGCAGCCAGAGGGTACTTACACATGTGCTTCTGTGTTCTGTGTACTTATACATGTCTTTCTGTGTACTTATACATGTGCTTCTGTGTACTTATACATGTGCTTCTGTGTACTTATACATGTGCTTCTGTGTACTTATACATGTGCTTCTGTGTACTTATACATGTGTTTCTGTGTACTTATACATGTGCTTCTGTGTACTTCTACATGTGTTTCTGTGTACTTCTACATGTGTTTCTGTGTACTTCTACATGTGTTTCTGTGTACTTCTACATGTGTTTCTGTGTACTTCTACATGTGTTTCTGTGTACTTCTACATGTGTTTCTGCTTATACATGTGTTTCTGTGTACTTCTACATGTGTTTCTGTGTACTTCTACATGTGCTTCTGTGTACTTATACATGTGTGTGTGTACTTCCAGACGGGCAGGTGAGCACGAAGAAGAGGAAGGGGGGGTCCCGGCGCTGCGACTTCACTGAGGGCTGGATCGAGTTCAGAGACAAGCGCAGAGCCAAGCTGGTGGCTGCCTCGCTGCACAACACGCCCATGGGGACCAGGAAGCGCCAACGCTTCGCCTCAGACCTGTGGTGCATCAAGGTGACCTGTCTGTCTCTCACCTGTCTGTCTCTCACCTGTCTGTCTCTCACCTGTCTGTCTCTCACCTGTCTGTCTCTCACCTGTCTGTCTCTCACCGGTCTGTCTCTCTCTCACCTGTCTCTCTCTCACCTGTCTGTCTCTCTCTCACCTGTCTGTCTCTCACCTGTCTGTCTCTCTCTCACCTGTCTGTCTCTCACCTGTCTGTCTCTCACCTGTCTGTCTCTCACCTGTCTGTCTCTCACCGGTCTGTCTCTCTCTCACCTGTCTGTCTCTCACCTGTCTGTCTCTCACCTGTCTGTCTCTCACCTGTCTGTCTCTCACCGGTCTGTCTCTCTCTCACCTGTCTCTCTCTCACCTGTCTCTCTCTCACCTGTCTGTCTCTCACCTGTCTGTCTCTCACCTGTCTGTCTCTCACCTGTCTGTCTCGCACCTGTCTGTCTCTCACCTGTCTGTCTCTCACCTGTCTGTCTCTCACCTGTCTGTCTCTCACCTGTCTGTCTCTCTCTCACCTGTCTGTCTCTCACCTGTCTGTCTCTCACCTGTCTGTCTCTCACCTGTCTGTCTCTCACCGGTCTGTCTCTCTCTCACCTGTCTCTCTCCCACCTGTCTCTCTCTCACCTGTCTGTCTCTCACCTGTCTGTCTCTCACCGTCTGTCTCTCTCTCACCTGTCTCTCTCTCACCTGTCTCTCTCTCACCTGTCTGTCTCTCACCTGTCTGTCTCTCACCTGTCTGTCTCTCACCTGTCTGTCTCTCACCTGTCTGTCTCTCACCTGTCTGTCTCTCACCTGTCTGTCTCTCACCTGTCTGTCTCTCACCGGTCTGTCTCTCTCTCACCTGTCTCTCTCTCACCTGTCTCTCTCTCACCTGTCTCTCTCTCACCTGTCTGTCTCTCACCTGTCTGTCTCTCACCTGTCTGTCTCTCACCTGTCTGTCTCTCACCTGTCTCTCTCACCTGTCTGTCTCTCTCAGTACCTGCACAGGTTCCAGTGGACTCACCTGTCTGTCTCTCTCAGTACCTGCACAGGTTCCAGTGGACTCACCTGTCTGTCTCTCACCTGTCTGTCTCTCTCAGTACCTGCACAGGTTCCAGTGGACTCACCTGTCTGTCTCTCACCTGTCTGTCTCTCTCAGTACCTGCACAGGTTCCAGTGGACTCACCTGTCGGAGCGCCTGGCCTTTGAGCAGACGGTGCAGCAGCAGAGATTGAGGACAGAGGTTTCTCAGGCCAAAAGAGAGACCAACTTCTACCTGAACAACGTGGACCGGAGCGCTCACCTGGACACCGTGAGGAGGAAGAGACAGAGGGACGGCCAGCAGTAAACCAAGAGCACGCACACACACCAATAACACACCTCAGTGTTTCCCCTAGGATGGAGTCATAGCAGCCGTGCTGAGGCGCGTGGTGCTAAGGCGCGAGGTGCTAAGGCGCGTGGTGCTGAGGCGCGAGGTGCTGAGGCGCGTGGTGCTAAGGCGCGTGGTGCTGAGGCGCGAGGTGCTGAGGCGCGTGGTGCTAAGGCGCGTGGTGCTAAGGCGCGAGGTGCTGAGCGCGAGGTGCTGAGGCGCGTGGTGCTGAGGCGCGTGGTGCTGAGGCGCGTGGTGCTGAGGCGCGTGGTGCTGAGGCGCGAGGTGCTGAGGCGCGTGGTGCTGAGGCGCGTGGTGCTGAGGCGCGTGGTGCTGAGGCGCGTGGTGCTGAGGCGCGTGGTGCTGAGGCGCGTGGTGCTGAGGCGCGAGGTGCTGAGGCGCGTGGTGCTGAGGCGCGTGGTGCTGAGGCGCGTGGTGCTGAGGCGCGTGGTGCTGAGGCGTGGTGCTGAGGCGCGTGGTGCTGAGGCGCGAGGTGCTGAGGCGCGTGGTGCTGAGGCGCGTGGTGCTGAGGCGCGTGGTGCTGAGGCGCGTGGTGCTGAGGCGCGTGGTGCTGAGGCGCGAGGTGCTGAGGCGCGTGGTGCTGAGGCGCGTGGTGCTGAGGCGCGAGGTGCTGAGGCGCGTGGTGCTGAGGCGCGTGGTGCTAAGGCGCGTGGTGCTAAGGCGCGTGGTGCTAAGGCACGTGGTGCAGCGGTGCTAAGCGCGAGGTGCTAAGGCGCGTGGTGCTAAGGCACGTGGTGCTAAGGCGCGTGGTGCTGAGGCGCGTGGTGCTAAGGCGCGTGGTGCTAAGGCGCGTGGTGCTAAGGCGCGTGGTGCTAAGGCACGTGGTGCAGCGGTGCTAAGGCACGTGGTGCAGCGGTGCTAAGGCGCGTGGTGCTGAGGCGCGTGGTGCTGAGGCGCGAGGTGCTGAGGCGCGTGGTGCTGAGGCGCGTGGTGCTGAGGCGCGAGGTGCTGAGGCGCGTGGTGCTGAGGCGCGTGGTGCTGAGGCGCGAGGTGCTGAGGCGCGTGGTGCTGAGGCGCGTGGTGCTGAGGCGCGAGGTGCTGAGGCGCGTGGTGCTGAGGCGCGAGGTGCTGAGGCGCGTGGTGCTGAGGCGCGTGGTGCTGAGGCGCGAGGTGCTGAGGCGCGTGGTGCTGAGGCGCGTGGTGCTGAGGCGCGTGGTGCTAAGGCGCGTGGTGCTAAGGCACGTGGTGCTAAGGCGCGTGGTGCAGCGGTGCTAAGGCACGTGGTGCAGCGGTGCTAAGGCACGTGGTGCAGCGGTGCTAAGGCGCGAGGTGCTAAGGCGCGTGGTGCTGAGGCGCGTGGTGCTAAGGCGCGTGGTGCTAAGGCGCGTGGTGCTAAGGCGCGTGGTGCTAAGGCGCGTGGTGCTAAGGCACGTGGTGCAGCGGTGCTAAGGCACGTGGTGCAGCGGTGCTAAGGCGCGTGGTGCTAAGGCACGTGGTGCTAAGGCGCGTGGTGCTAAGGCGCGAGGTGCTAAGGCACGTGGTGCTAAGGCGCGTGTGCATCGGTGCTAAGGCACGTGGTGCTAAGGCGCGTGGTGCTAAGGCACGTGGTGCAGCGGTGCTAAGGCACGTGGTGCAGCGGTGCTAAGGCGCGTGGTGCATCGGTGCTAAGGCACGTGGTGCTAAGGCACGTGGTGCTAAGGCACGTGGTGCAGCGGTGCTAAGGCACGTGGTGCAGCGGTGCTAAGGCACGTGGTGCTAAGGCGCGTGGTGCATCGGTGCTAAGGCACGTGGTGCAGCGGTGCTAAGGCACGTGGTGCATCGGTGCTAAGGCGTGTGGTGCTAAGGCACGTGGTGCTAAGGCACGTGGTGCTAAGGCACGTGGTGCAGCGGTGCTAAGGCACGTGGTGCTAAGGCGCGTGGTGCAGCGGTGCTAAGGCACGTGGTGCTAAGGCGCGTGGTGCATCGGTGCTAAGGCACGTGGTGCTAAGGCACGTGGTGCAGCGGTGCTAAGGCACGTGGTCAGCGGTGCTAAGGCGCGTGTGGTGCTAAGGCGCGTGGTGCTAAGGCACGTGGTGCAGCGGTGCTAAGGCACGTGGTGCTAAGGCGCGTGGTGCTAAGGCACGTGGTGCAGCGGTGCTAAGGCACGTGGTGCTAAGGCGTGTGGTGCTAAGGCACGTGGTGCAGCGGTGCTAAGGCACGTGGTGCTAAGCGTGTGGTGCTAAGGCACGTGGTGCAGCGGTGCTAAGGCACGTGGTGCTAAGGCGCGTGGTGCTAAGGCACGTGGTGCAGCGGTGCTAAGGCACGTGGTGCTAAGGCGTGTGGTGCTAAGGCACGTGTGCGCGGTGCTAAGGCACGTGGTGCTAAGGCACGTGGTGCATCGGTGCTAAGGCGCGTGGTGCTAAGGCACGTGTGCTAAGCATGTGGTGCAGCGGTGCTAAGGCACGTGGTGCTAAGGCGCGTGGTGCAGCGGTGCTAAGCACGTGGTGCAGCGGTGCTAAGGCGCGTGGTGCAGCGGTGCTAAGGCGCGTGGTCATCGGTGCTAAGGCACGTGGTGCTAAGGCACGTGGTGCTAAGGCACGTGGTGCATCGGTGCTAAGGCACGTGGTGCTAAGGCACGTGGTGCAGCGGTGCTAAGGCGCGTGGTGCATCGGTGCTAAGGCACGTGGTGCTAAGGCGCGTGGTGCATCGGTGCTAAGGCATGTGGTGCTAAGGCGCGTGGTGCATCGGTGCTAAGGCACGTGGTGCAGCGGTGCTAAGGCACGTGGTGCTAAGGCACGTGGTGCATCGGTGCTAAGGCACGTGGTGCTAAGGCACGTGGTGCAGCGGTGCTAAGGCGCGTGGTGCATCGGTGCTAAGGCCGTGGTGCTAAGGCACGTGGTGCAGCGGTGCTAAGGCACGTGGTGCAGCGGTGCTAAGGCACGTGGTGCAGCGGTGCTAAGGCACGTGGTGCTAAGGCGCGTGGTGCATCGGTGCTAAGGCACGTGGTGCAGCGGTGCTAAGGCACGTGGTGCTAAGGCACGTGGTGCAGCGGTGCTAAGGCACGTGGTGCAGCGGTGCTAAGGCACGTGGTGCTAAGGCGCGTGGTGCATCGGTGCTAAGGCACGTGGTGCTAAGGCACGTGGTGCAGCGGTGCTAAGGCACGTGGTGCATCGGTGCTAAGGCGCGTGGTGCTAAGGCACGTGGTGCTAAGGCACGTGGTGCATCGGTGCTAAGGCGCGTGGGTGCGCGGTGCTAAGGCACGTGGTGCAGCGGTGCTAAGGCGCGTGGTGCAGCGGTGCTAAGGCGCGTGGTGCATCGGTGCTAAGGCACGTGGTGCTAAGGCACGTGGTGCTAAGGCACGTGGTGCATCGGTGCTAAGGCACGTGGTGCAGCGGTGCTAAGGCGCGTGGTGCATCGGTGCTAAGGCACGTGGTGCTAAGGCACGTGGTGCTAAGGCACGTGTGCAGCGGTGCTAAGGCACGTGGTGCAGCGGTGCTAAGGCATGTGGTGCTAAGGCGCGTGGTGCATCGTGCTAAGGCGTGTGGTGCTAAGGCGCGTGGGCATCGGTGCTAAGGCACGTGGTGCTAAGGCACGTGGTGCAGCGGTGCTAAGGCGCGTGGTGCATCGGTGCTCAGGCACGTGGTGCTAAGGCACGTGGTGCAGCGGTGCTAAGCACGTGGTGCAGCGGTGCTAAGGCATGTGGTGCTAAGGCGCGTGGTGCATCGGTGCTAAGGCGTGTGGTGCTAAGGCGCGTGGTGCATCGGTGCTAAGGCACGTGGTGCTAAGGCACGTGGCTAAGGCACGTGGTGCAGCGGTGCTAAGGCACGTGGTGCAGCGGTGCTAAGGCATGTGGTGCTAAGGCGCGTGGTGCATCGGTGCTAAGGCACGTGGTGCAGCGGTGCTAAGGCACGTGGTGCTAAGGCACGTGGTGCAGCGGTGCTAAGGCACGTGGTGCAGCGGTGCTAAGGCACGTGGTGCTAAGGCGCGTGGTGCATCGGTGCTAAGGCACGTGGTGCTAAGGCACGTGGTGCAGCGGTGCTAAGGCACGTGGTCATCGGTGCTAAGGCGCGTGGTGCTAAGGCACGTGGTGCTAAGGCACGTGGTGCATCGGTGCTAAGGCGCGTGTGCAGCGGTGCTAGGCACGTGGTGCAGCGGTGCTAAGGCGCGTGTGCAGCGGTGCTAAGGCGCGTGGTGCATCGGTGCTAAGGCACGTGGTGCTAAGGCACGTGGTGCATCGGTGCTAAGGCACGTGGTGCAGCGGTGCTAAGGCCGTGGTGCATCGGTGCTAAGGCACGTGGTGCTAAGGCACGTGGTGCTAAGGCACGTGGTGCTAAGGCACGTGGTGCAGCGGTGCTAAGGCACGTGGTGCAGCGGTGCTAAGGCATGTGGTGCTAAGGCGCGTGGTGCATCGGTGCTAAGGCGTGTGGTGCTAAGGCGCGTGGTGCATCGGTGCTAAGGCACGTGGTGCTAAGGCACGTGGTGCAGCGGTGCTAAGGCGCGTGGTGCATCGGTGCTAAGGCACGTGGTGCTAAGGCACGTGGTGCAGCGGTGCTAAGGCACGTGGTGCAGCGGTCTAAGGCATGTGGTGCTAAGGCGCGTGGTGCATCGGTGCTAAGGCGTGTGGTGCTAAGGCGCGTGGTGCATCGGTGCTAAGGCACGTGGTGCTAAGGCACGTGGTGCTAAGGCACGTGGTGCAGCGGTGCTAAGGCACGTGGTGCAGCGGTGCTAAGGCACGTGGTGCTAAGGCGCGTGGTGCATCGGTGCTAAGGCACGTGGTGCTAAGGCACGTGGTGCAGCGGTGCTAAGGCACGTGGTGCATCGGTGCTAAGGCGCGTGGTGCTAAGGCACGTGGTGCTAAGGCACGTGGTGCATCGGTGCTAAGGCGCGTGGTGCAGCGGTGCTAAGGCACGTGGTGCAGCGGTGCTAAGGCGCGTGGTGCAGCGGTGCTAAGGCGCGTGGTGCATCGGTGCTAAGGCACGTGGTGCTAAGGCACGTGGTGCATCGGTGCTAAGGCACGTGGTGCAGCGGTGCTAAGGCCGCTGGTGCATCGGTGCTAAGGCACGTGGTGCTAAGGCACGTGGTGCTAAGGCACGTGTGCTAAGGCACGTGGTGCAGCGGTGCTAAGGCACGTGGTGCAGCGGTGCTAAGGCATGTGGTGCTAAGCGCGTGGTGCATCGGTGCTAAGGCGTGTGGTGCTAAGGCGCGTGGTGCATCGGTGCTAAGGCACGTGGTGCTAAGGCACGTGTGCAGCGGTGCTAAGGCGCGTGGTGCATCGGTGCTAAGGCACGTGGTGCTAAGGCACGTGGTGCAGCGGTGCTAAGGCACGTGGTGCAGCGGTGCTAAGGCATGTGGTGCTAAGGCGCGTGGTGCATCGGTGCTAAGGCGTGTGGTGCTAAGGCGCTGTGGTGCATCGGTGCTAAGGCACGTGGTGCTAAGGCACGTGGTGCTAAGGCACGTGGCAGCGGTGCTAAGGCACGTGGTGCAGCGGTGCTAAGGCATGTGGTGCTAAGGCGCGTGGTGCAGCGGTGCTAAGGCACGTGGTGCAGCATAATGTGAGCGCGGAGCGCATGAATTCTTTACTGTGTGCACGTGCGAAGTGCGCCCCGCCAATTAGTTTCTATGTGTCTGCCAGCACAAGAAAGGCTCTTGAGGCCTACGTAGCACCAGGGCCGGTCCAGACTATTTGCTGCTCTAGCGAGATTTGATATATAAAGAATAAATGAAAAATCTCTACAAAAGACAAATACACTACAAAAACAGAAACTTATTGACATGGTAATAGACGTCAAAATGGCTTCAAATGTATTCAGTATTGTATGAACATGTTTGAATTGGGGGTGGACGTCACATCCTCTAGGGGTCCGGGGGTATGCTCAATCTGGTGCACTTTGAGCACACAATTACTAGAGACCTGATCTAGAGACCTGATCTAGAGACCTGATCTAGATCTAGAGACCTGATCTAGAGACCTGATCGAGAGACCTGATCTAGATCTATAGACCTGATCTAGAGACCTGATCTAGAGACCTGATCTAGAGACCTGATCTAGATCTAGAGACCTGATCTAGAGACCTGATCTAGAGACCTGATCTAGATCTAGAGACCTGATCTAGAGACCTGATCTAGAGACCTGATCTAGGGAGAACTCTAAACCCATATGAAGAAGATCGTTTACATTTTAATAATCAATAAGTATGTGAACATAACCAATAACCCATAACCCATAGCCAATAACAAATAAATGTAACTTATTTTATTTGTGTTGTTCATTCATATCTTATTTCAGTTAACATGTATTCATTGATGCATATGTTTGTATCTCTCCAACTTTAAACAATATGTCTGGTTTTCTGTCCTGTAGTATACACTGGAATGATTTCAAACCTGTTTTGTATTCATCCTAATAATTATAAAGGAGTGCCTTGGCAATATGTGTTGACGTGACGTGAACATGGTCATTTTTGTTTTGTAACATTAAATAAAATAATAAAAATATTTTATAAAAAGAAAAAGAAAAATTCGCGATCCCGATTTTTTTCTCCTGATTCCGATCTTTTGAAAATCACGTGATCGGCTCCGATCCCCGATCACGTGATCGGCTCCGATCCCCGATCACGTGATCGGATCGGGACATCTCTAGTCGCCACTTATTATTATTTTAATAAAAATAAAAAAAAGGGTACCTGGCTGGCGCCCCCTAGCGCGCACGCATATTTGTATATAGGAAACACTGCACCTATCTCACCTGTAACACACCTGTCCCACACCCATATCTCACCTGTCCCACCTGTCCCACACCCATATCTCACCTGTCCCCCTGTAACACACTCATATCTCACCTGTCCCACCTGTACACACCCATATCTCACCTGTCCCACCTGTAACACACCTGTCCCACCTGTAACACACCCGTATCTCACCTGTAACACACTGTCCCACCTGTAACACACCCGTATCTCACCTGTAACACACCCGTCTGTCCCACCTGTACACACGCTGTGGCACGCTCCCGCGAGTGCAGTGGGCATGCATAACACGGCATAACACCGGCGCTAACAGTTCACGAGCCCCCCCCCCGTTGACAGTTCATGAGCGTGCTCTCCCCCCGCCCCCCCCCCCCCCACCCTCAGTTGTGTACAGAACGACGGGTAATAATGGATTTTGACGGAAATGTTACGATCCTGTCCGTCAAAATGTAACACACCCGTATCTCACCTGTCCCACCTGTAACACACCTGTCCCACCTGTAACACACCTGTCCCACCTGTAACACACCTGTCCCACCTGTAACCATCTTTGATTGGTCACATGCTGCTGACTCCGCCCTGTCATGTGATCACGTTCTCAGTTAATGGTTTGTTGTCTTGTGATTGGTTGTCAGGTGGACGAGAGGACGTGGGACTTCACTCAGCGTCAAACGGAGGAGGAGATCCAGATGAGAAGAGGAAGAAGAAAGACTCCGTTTCCCAGAAGCACCTGGACAAGGCCCCCTCATACAGCAGAAGAGCCAATCAAACGTCTCGTTGCTAGCAAAGATCTTCAACTCCAAACATCAGAGCGACTGATTGGCTGTTGGACAGACAGACTAGAGACTGTTTCTGACACACCCTCATTCACCAATCACTGAACAGGGGCGGAGCCAACATGTTCTTCTGTACCCGCCTTAACGAGGTCGTTAAGTTTCCTGTACCCGCCTTAACGAGGTCGTTAAGTTTCCTGTACCCGCCTTAACGAGGTCGTTAAGTTTCCTGTACCCGCCTTAACGAGGTCGTTAAGTTTCCTGTACCCGAAGTTTGTTAGTATTCTGCAGGGTTTTGTTGTTTTGTAGTTGCCGCTCTGTTAACTGTAAATAAATGAGTGCCAGAATTCAGAACTGTGTTTTTGGATATTTCTGAAAAGAAGAGACTGATTGATGGTTGGATTGATTGATGGATGGTGGATGGATTGATTGATGGATGGTGGTTGGATTGATTGATGGATGGTGGTTGGATTGATTGATGGATGGTGGTTGGATTGATTGATGGATGGTGGTTGGATTGATTGATGGATGGTGGTTGGATTGATTGATGGATGGTGGTTGGATTGATTGATGGATGGTGGTTGGATTGATTGATGGATGGTGGTTGGATTGATTGATGGATGATGGATGGATTGATTGATGGATGGTGGTTGGATTGATTGATGGATGGTGGTTGGATTGATTGATGGATGATGGATGGATTGATTGATGGATGATGGTTGGATTGATTGATTGGTGATGGATGGATTGATTGATGGATGATGGTTGGATTGATTGATGGATGATGGTTGGATTGATTGATGGATGATGGTTGGATTGATTGATGGATGATGGTTGGATTGATTGATGGATGATGGTTGGATTGATTGATGGATGATGGTTGGATTGATTGATGGATGATGGTTGGATTGATTGATGTTGGATCGATTGATGGATGATGGTTGGATTGATTGATGGATGATGGTTGGATTGATTGATGGATGATGGTTGGATTGATTGATGGATGGTGGTTGGATTGATTGATGGATGATGGTTGGATTGATTGATGGATGATGGTTGGATTGATTGATGGATGATCGTTGGATTGATTGATGGATGGTGGTTGGATCGATTGATGGATGGTGGTTGGATTGATTGATGGATGATGGTTGGATCGATTGATGGATGATGGTTGGATCGATTGATGGATGTGGTTGGATCGATTGATGGATGGTGGTTGGATCGATTGATGGATGGTGGTTGGATTGATTGATGGATGATGGTTATTGATTGATGGATGGTGGTTGGATTGATTGATGGATGATGGTTGGATTGATTGATGGATGGTGGTTGGATTGATTGATGGTTGGATTGATTGATGGATGTGGTTGGATTGATTGATGGTTGGATTGATTGATGGATGATGGTTGGATTGATTGATGGATGATGGTTGGATTGATTGATGGATGATGGTTGGATTGATTGATGGATGATCGTTGGATTGATTGATGGATGGTGGTTGGATCGATTGATGGATGGTGGTTGATTGATTGATGGATGATGGTTGGATCGATTGATGGATGATGGTTGGATCGATTGATGGATGATGGTTGGATCGATTGATGGATGGTGGTTGGATTGATTGATGGATGGTGGTTGGATTGATTGATGGATGATGGTTGGATTGATTGATGGATGGTGGTTGGATTGATTGATGGATGATGGTTGGATTGATTGATGGATGATGGTTGGATTGATTGATGATGGTTGGATCGATTGATGGATGATGGTTGGATTGATTGATGGATGATGGTTGGATTGATTGATGGATGGTGGTTGGATTGATTGATGGATGGTGGTTGGATGGATTGATGGATGGTGGTTGGATTGATTGATGGATGGTGGTTGGATTGATGATGGATGATGGTTGGATTGATTGATGGATGGTGGTTGGATGGATTGATGGATGGTGGTTGGATGGATTGATGGATGGTGGTTGGATTGATATGGATGGTGGTTGGATGGATTGATGGATGGTGGTTGGATTGATTGATGATGGTGGTTGGATTGATTGATGGATGATGGTTGGATGGATTGATGGATGATGGTTGGATTGATTGATGGATGATGGATGGATTGATTGATTGATGATGGTTGGATTGATTGATTGATGATGGTTGGATTGATTGATGGATGGTGGTTGGATTGATTGATGGATATGGTTGGATTGATTGATTGATGATGGATGGATTGATGGATGATGTTGGATTGATTGATGGATGGTGGATGGATTGATTGATGGATGTGGTTGGATTGATTGATTGATGATGGTTGGATTGATTGATGGGGATGGATTGATTGATGGATGATGGTTGGATGATTGATGATGGTGGATGGATTGATTGATGGATGATGGTTGGATTGATTGATGGATGATGGTTGGATTGATTGATGGTTGGATTGATTGATGATGATGGTTGGATCGATTGATGGATGATGGTTGGATTGATTGATTGATGATGGTTGGTGATTGATTGATGATGGTTGGATCGATTGATGGATGATGGTTGGATTGATTGATGGATGATGGTTGGATGGATTGATGGATGGTGGTTGGATTGATTGATGGATGGTGGTTGGATTGATTGATGGATGGTGGTTGGATTGATTGATGGATGGTGGTTGGATTGATTGATGGATGGTGGTTGGATTGATTGATGGATGGTGGTTGGATTGATTGATGGATGGTGGTTGGATTGATTGATGGATGGTGGTTGGATTGATTGATGATGGTGGTTGGATTGATTGATGGTTGGATTGATTGATGGATGATGGTTGATCGATTGATGGATGATGGATGGATGATTGATGGATGATGGTTGGATTGATTGATGGATGGTGGATGGATTGATTGATGGATGATGGTTGGATTGATTGATGGATGATGGTTGGATTGATTGATGGTTGGATTGATTGATGGATGATGGTTGGATCGATTGATGGATGATGGTTGGATTGATTGTTGATGATGGTTGGATGATTGATGGATGATGGTTGGATCGATTGATGGATGATGGTTGGATTGATTGATGGATGATGGTTGGATGGATTGATGGATGGTGGTTGATTGATTGATGGATGGTGGTTGGATTGATTGATGGATGGTGGTTGGATTGATTGATGGATGGTGGTTGGATTGATTGATGGATGGTGGTTGGATTGATTGATGGATGGTGGTTGGATTGATTGATGGATGGTGGTTGGATTGATTGATGGATGGTGGTTGGATTGATTGATGGATGGTGGTTGGATTGATTGATGGATGATGGATGGATTGATTGATGGATGGTGGTTGGATTGATTGATGGATGGTGGTTGGATTGATTGATGGATGATGGATGGATTGATGATGGATGATGGTTGGATTGATTGATTGGTGATGGATGGATTGATTGATGGATGATGGTTGGATTGATTGATGGATGATGGTTGGATTGATTGATGGATGATGGTTGGATGATTGATGGATGATGGTTGGATTGATTGATGGATGATGGTTGGATTGATTGATGGTGATGGTTGGATTGATTGATGGATGATGGTTGGATTGATTGATGGTTGGATCGATTGATGGATGATGGTTGGATTGATTGATGGATGATGGTTGGATTGATTGATGGATGATGGTTGATTGATTGATGGATGATGTTGGATTGATTGATGGATGGTGGTTGGATTGATTGATGGATGATGGTTGGATTGATTGATGTGATGGTTGGATTGATTGATGGATGTCGTTGGATTGATTGATGGATGGTGGTTGGATCGATTGATGGATGGTGGTTGGATTGATTGATGGATGATGGTTGGATCGATTGATGGATGATGGTTGGATCGATTGATGGATGATGGTTGGATCGATTGATGGATGGTGGTTGGATCGATTGATGGATGGTGGTTGGATTGATTGATGGATGATGGTTGGATTGATTGATGGATGGTGGTTGGATTGATTGATGGATGATGGTTGGATTGATTGATGGATGGTGGTTGGATTGATTGATGGTTGGATTGATTGATGGATGGTGGTTGGATTGATTGATGGTTGGATTGATTGATGGATGATGGTTGGATTGATTGATGGATGATGGTTGGATTGATTGATGGATGATGGTTGGATTGATTGATGGATGATCGTTGGATTGATTGATGGATGGTGGTTGGATCGATTGATGGATGGTGGTTGGATTGATTGATGGATGATGGTTGGATCGATTGATGGATGATGGTTGGATCGATTGATGGATGATGGTTGGATCGATTGATGGATGGTGGTTGGATTGATTGATGGATGGTGGTTGGATTGATTTGATGGATGATGGTTGGATTGATTGATGGATGGTGGTTGGATTGATTGATGGATGATGGTTGGATTGATTGATGGATGATGGTTGGATTGATTGATGGATGATGGTTGGATCGATTGATGGATGATGGTTGGATTGATTGATGGATGATGGTTGGATTGATTGATGGATGGTGGTTGGATTGATTGATGGATGGTGGTTGGATGGATTGATGGATGGTGGTTGGATTGATTGATGGATGGTGGTTGGATTGATTGATGGATGATGGTTGGATTGATTGATGGATGGTTGGTTGGATGGATTGATGGATGGTGGTTGGATGGATTGATGGATGGTGGTTGGATTGATTGATGGATGGTGGTTGGATGGATTGATGGATGGTGGTTTGGATTGTTGATGATGGTTGTTGGTTGATTGATGGATGATGGTTGGATGATTGATGGATGATGGTTGGATTGATTGATGGATGATGGTGGATTGATTGATTGATGATGGTTGGATTGATTGATTGATGGTGGTTGGATTGATTGATGGATGGTGGTTGGATTGATTGATGATGATGGTTGGATTGATTGATGATGATGGATGGATTGATTGATGGATGATGGTTGGATTGATTGATGGATGGTGGATGGATTGATTGATGGATGGTGGTTGGATTGATTGATTGATGATGGTTGGATTGATTGATTGATGATGGATGGTTGGATTGATGGATGATGGTTGGATTGATTGATGGATGGTGGATGGATTGATTGATGGATGATGGTTGGATTGATTGATGGATGATGGTTGGATTGATTGATGGTTGGATTGATTGATGGATGATGGTTGGATCGATTGATGGATGATGGTTGGATTGATTGATTGATGATGGTTGGATTGATTGATGGATGATGGTTGGATCGATTGATGGATGATGGTTGGATTGATTGATGGATGATGGTTGGATTGATTGATGGATGATGGATGGATTGATTGATGGATGATGGTTGGATTGATTGATGGATGATGGTTGGATTGATTGATGATGATGTTGGATTGATTGATGGATGATGGTTGGATTGATTGATGGATGATGGTTGGATTGATTGATGGATGATGGTTGGATTGATTGATGGATGATGGTTGGATTGGATTGATGGATGGTGGTTGGATGGATTGATGGATGATGGTTGGATTGATTGATGGATGGTGGTTGGATTGATTGATGGATTATGGTTGGATTGATTGATGGATGATGGTTGGATTGATTGATGGATGATGTTGATGATTGATTGGATGATGGTTGATGATTGATGGATGATGGTTGGATTGATTGATGGATGATGGTTGGATTGATTGATGGATGATTGATTGATGGATGATGGTTGGATTGATTGATGGATGATGGTTGGATTGATTGATGGATGATGGTTGGATTGATTGATGGATGGTGGTTGGATTGATTGATGGATGATGGTTGGATTGATTGATGGATGATGGTTGGATTGATTGATGATGATGTTGGATTGATTGATGGATGGTGGTTGGATCGATTGATGGATGGTGGTTGGATTGATTGATGATGATGTGTTGATCGATTGATGGATGATGGATCGATTGATGGATGATGGTTGGATCGATTGATGGATGGTGTTGGATCGATTGATGATGGTGGTTGGATTGATTGATGGATGATGGTTGGATTGATTGATGGATGGTGGTTGGATTGATGATGGATGATGGTTGGATTGATTGATGGATGGTGGTTGGATTGATTGATGGTTGGATTGATTGATGGATGGTGGTTGATTGATTGATGGTTGGATGATTGATGGATGATGGTTGGATTGATTGGATGATGGTTGATTGATTGATGGATGATGGTTGGATTGATTGATGGATGATCGTTGGATTGATTGATGGATGGTGGTTGGATCGATTGATGGATGATGGTTGGATGATTGATGGATGATGGTTGGATCGATTGATGGATGATGGTTGGATCGATTGATGGATGATGGTTGGATCGATTGATGGATGGTGGTTGGATTGATTGATGGATGGTGGTTGGATTGATGATGGATGATGGTTGGATTGATTGATGGATGGTGGTTGGATTGATTGATGGATGATGGTTGGATTGATTGATGGATGATGGTTGGATTGATTGATGGATGATGGTTGGATCGATTGATGGATGATGGTTGGATTGATTGATGGATGATGGTTGGATTGATTGATGGATGGTGGTTGATTGATTGATGGATGGTGGTTGGATGATTGATGGATGGTGGTTGGATGGATTGATGGATGATGGTTGGATTGATTGATGGATGGTGGTTGGATGGATTGATGGATGGTGGTTGGATGGATTGATGGATGGTGGTTGGATTGATTGATGGATGGTGGTTGGATGATTGATGGATGGTGGTTGGATTGATTGATGGATGGTGGTTGGATTGATTGATGGATGATGGTTGGATGGATTGATGGATGATGGTTGGATTGATTGATGGATGATGGATGGATTGATTGATTGATGATGGTTGGATTGATTGATTGATGATGGTTGGATTGATTGATGGATGGTGGTTGGATTGATTGATGGATGATGGTTGGATTGATTGATTGATGATGGATGGATTGATTGATGGATGATGGTTGGATTGATTGATGGATGGTGGATGGATTGATTGATGGATGGTGTTGGATTGATTGATTGATGATGGTTGGATTGATTGATTGATGATGGATGGATTGATTGATGGATGATGGTTGGATTGATTGATGGATGGTGGATGGATGATTGATGGATGATGGTTGGATTGATTGATGGATGATGTTGGATTGATTGATGGTTGATGATTGATGGATGATGTTGGATCGATTGATGGATGATGGTTGGATTGATTGATTGATGATGGTTGGATTGATTGATGGATGATGGTTGGATCGATTGATGGATGATGGTTGGATTGATGATGGATGATGGTGGATTGATTGATGGATGATGGATGGATTGATTGATGGATGATGGTTGGATTGATTGATGGATGATGGTTGGATTGATTGATGGATGATGGTTGGATTGATTGATGGATGATGGTTGGATTGATTGATGGATGATGGTTGGATGATTGATGGATGATGTTGGATGGATTGATGGATGATGGTTGGATGGATTGATGGATGGTGGTTGGATGGATTGATGGATGATGGTTGGATTGATTGATGGATGGTGGTTGGATTGATTGATGGATGATGGTTGGATTGATTGATGGATGATGGTTGGATTGATTGATGGATGGTGGTTGGATTGATTGATGGATGGTGGTTGGATGGATTGATGGATGGTGGTTGGATTGATTGATGGATGGTGGTTGGATGATTGATGGATGATGGTTGGATTGATTGATGGATGGTGGTTGGATGGATTGATGGATGGTGGTTGGATGGATTGATGGATGGTGGTTGGATGATTGATGGATGGTGGTTGGATGGATTGATGGATGGTGGTTGGATTGATTGATGGATGGTGGTTGGATTGATTGATGGATGATGGTTGGATGGATTGATGGATGATGGTTGGATGATTGATGGATGGTGGTTGGATGGATTGATGGATGGTGGTTGGATGATTGATGGATGATGGTTGGATTGATTGATGGATGGTGGTTGGATGGATTGATGGATGGTGGTTGGATGGATTGATGGATGGTGGTTGGATTGATTGATGGATGATGGTTGGATGGATTGATGGATGGTGGATGGATTGATGGATGATGGTTGGATTGATTGATGGATGGTGGTTGGATTGATTGATGGATGGTGGTTGGATTGATTGATGGATGATGGTTGGATTGATTGATGGATGGTGGTTGGATTGATTGATGGATGGTGGTTGATTGATTGATGGATGGTGGTTGGATTGATTGATGGATGGTGGTTGGATGATTGATGGATGGTGGTTGGATCGATTGATGGATGATGGTTGGATTGATTGATGGATGATGGTTGGATCGATTGATGGATGATGGTTGGATGGTTGGATTGATTGATGGATGATGGTTGGATCGATTGATGGATGATGGTTGGATCGATTGATGGATGATGGTTGGATTGATTGATGGATGATGGTTGGATCGATTGATGATGATGGTTGGATTGATTGATGGATGATGGTTGGATTGATTGATGGATGGATTGATTGATGATGATGGTTGGATTGATTGATGGATGATGGTTGGATTGATTGATGGATGATGGTTGGATTGATTGATGGATGATGGTTGGATTGATTGATGGATGATGGTTGGATCGATTGATGGATGATGGTTGGATTGATGGATGATGGTTGGATTGATTGATGGATGATGGTTGGATTGATTGATGGATGATGGTTGGATTGATTGATGGATTGATTGATGGATGATGGTTGGATTGATTGATGGATGGTGGTTGGATTGATTGATGGATGGTTGATTGATTGATGGATGATGGTTGGATCGATTGATGGATGGATTGATTGATGGATGATGGTTGGATTGATTGATGGATGATGGTTGGATTGATTGATGGATGATGGTTGGATTGATTGATGGATGATGGTTGGATTGATTGATGGATGGATTGATTGATGGATGATGGTTGGATTGATTGATGGATGGTGGTTGGATTGATTGATGGATGATGGATGGATTGATTGATGGATGGTTTGGATTGATTGATGGATGATGGTTGGATTGATTGATGGATGATGGTTGGATCGATGATGGATGATGGTTGGATTGATTGATGGATGATGGTTGGATTGATTGATGGATGATGGTTGGATTGATTGATGGATGGATTGATTGATGGATGATGGTTGGATTGATTGATGGATGATGGTTGGATTGATTGATGGATGATGGTTGGATTGATTGATGGATGGATTGATTGATGGATGATGGTTGGATTGATTGATGGATGATGGTTGGATTGATTGATGGATGATGGTTGGATTGATTGATGGATGGATGATTGATGGATGATGGTTGGATTGATTGATGGATGGTGGTTGGATTGATTGATGGATGATGGTTGGATTGATTGATGGATGATGGATGGATTGATTGATGGATGGTGGTTGGATGATTGATGGATGGTGGTTGATTGATTGATGGATGATGGTTGGATTGATTGATGGATGGTGGTTGGATTGATTGATGGATGGTGGTTGGATTGATTGATGGATGGTGGTTGGATTGATTGATGGATGATGATGGATGGTGGTTGGATTGATTGATGGATGGTGGTTGGATTGATTGATGGATGGTGGTTGGATTGATTGATGGATGATGGGTTGGATTGATTGATGGATGATGGTTGGATTGATTGATGTATGATGGTTGGATTGATGATGATGATGGTTGGATTGATTGATGGATGGTGGTTGGATTGATTGATGGATGATGGTTGGATGATTGATGGATGGTGGTTGGATGATTGATGGATGATGGTTGGATTGATTGATGGATGGTGGTTGGATGGATTGATGGATGGTGGTTGGATGATTGATGGATGGTGTTGGATTGATTGATGGATGATGGTTGGATGGATTGATGGATGGTGGTTGATGGATGGTGGTTGGATTGATTGATGGATGGTGGTTGGATTGATTGATGGATGGTGGTTGGATTGATTGATGGATGATGGTTGGATTGATTGATGGATGATGGTTGGATTGATTGATGGATGGTGGTTGGATTGATTGATGGATGGTGGTTGGATTGATTGATGGATGGTGGTTGGTTGATTGATGGATGATGGTTGGATTGATGGATGATGGGTTGGATCGATTGATGGATGATGTTGGATCGATTGATGGATGATGGTTGGATTGATTGATGGATGGATTGATTGATGGATGATGGTTGGATTGATTGATGGATGATGGTTGGATTGATTGATGGATGATGGTTGGATTGATTGATGGATGGATTGATTGATGGATGATGGTTGGATTGATTGATGGATGATGGTTGGATTGATTGATGGATGATGGTTGGATTGATTGATGGATGGATTGATTGATGGATGATGTTGGATTGATTGATGGATGGTGGTTGGATTGATTGATGGATGATGTTGGATTGATTGATGGATGATGGATGGATTGATTGATGGATGATGGTTGGATTGATTGATGGATGGTGGTTGGATTGATTGATGGAGATGGTTGGATTGATTGATGGATGATGGTTGGATCGATTGATGGATGGTGGTTGGATCGATTGATGGATGATGGATGGATTGATTGATGGATGGTGGTTGGATTGATTGATGGATGATGGTGGATTGATTGATGGATGGTGGTTGGATTGATTGATGGATGGTGGTTGGATTGATTGATGGATGATGGTTGGATGATTGATGGATGATGGTTGGATTGATTGATGGATGATGGTTGGATTGATTGATGGATGGTGGTTGGATTGATTGATGGATGGTGGTTGGATTGATTGATGGATGGTGGTTGGATTGATTGATGGATGATGGATGGATTGATTGATGGATGGTGGTTGGATTGATTGATGGATGTGGATGGATTGATTGATGGATGGTGGTTGGATTGATTGATGGATGGTGGTTGGATTGATTGATGGATGGTGGTTGGATTGATTGATGGATGGGGTTGGATTGATTGATGGATGATGGTTGGATTGATTGATGGATGGTGGTTGGATCGATTGATGGATGTGGTTGGATTGATTGATGGATGATGGTTGGATGATTGATGGATGATGGTTGGATTGATTGATGGATGATGGTTGGATTGATTGATGGATGGTGGTTGGATATTGATGGATGATGGTTGGATCTGATGGATGATGGTTGGATTGATTGATGGATGATGGTTGGATTGATTGATGGATGATGGTTGGATCTTGATGGATGATGGTTGGATCGATTGATGGATGGTGGTTGGATTGATTGATGGATGGTGGTTGGATTGATTGATGGATGGTGGTTGATTGATTGATGGATGGTGGTTGGATTGATTGATGGATGATGGTTGGATTGATTGATGGATGATGGATGGATTGATTGATGGATGGTGGTTGGATGATTGATGGATGGTGGTTGATTGATTGATGGATGGTGGTTGGATTGATTGATGGATGGTGGTTGGATTGCTGGATGATGGATGGATTTTTGATGGATGGTGGTTGGATGATTGATGGATGGTGGTTGGATTGATTGATGGATGGTGGTTGGATTGATTGATGGATGATGGATGGATTGATTGATGGATGGTGGTTGGATTGATTGTGGATGGTGGTTGGATTTTGATGGATGGTGGTTGGATTGATTGATGGCTGGTGGTTGATTGATTGCTGGATGATGGTTGGATTGATTGATGGTGATGGGTTGGATTGATTGATGGAATGGTATTGGATTTGATGGACGATGGTTGGATCTTGATGGATGATGGTTGGATTGTTTGATGATGATGGTTGGATCGACACCCCATCACACTCTTTCCTGTCTGTCTACCTAATCCACACACTGACCCCATCACCCCCCGTCTGGCATCAGGTCTAACCAGACTTAGAGACGATCACCCCCTGTCTGGCATCAGGTCTAAACCACCAGACTTAGAGACAGATCACCCCCTGTCTGGCATCAGGTCTAAACCACCAGACTTAGAGACAGATCACCCCCTGTCTGGCATCAGGACTAAACCACCAGACTCAGACTCAGATCACCCCCCGTCTGGCATCAGGTCTAAACCACCAGACTTAGAGACAGATCACCCCCTGTCTGGCATCAGGACTAAACCACCAGACTCAGACTCAGATCACCCCTGTCTGGCATCAGGTCTAAACCACCAGACTTAGAGACAGATCACCCCTTTCTGGCATCAGGACTAAACCACCAGACACGGAGACAGACCCGGGCCAACAACCGGGCTGAGTATGCTAAACTACTGACGTGAGTGGCTACAACTACAACAAGATGAACATATTTGACCGTGATTTAATTGTAATACACGTTTCAAAATGATGAAGTAACAACATACTGATACCGGTTAGTAAAAACCATGAATTAATGCTTTGACAAGTCTGCAGACAGACAGACGGCAGGCGAAACACCCTTTTAAAATGCGTGTTTTCTAAATGGAGATCGGCTAAGCTAACGCAGTATATGCTCCGACCGTCCACACTCACAACAACGGCCTATACAGACATAAATAAAGCAGCGACTGTATTCTCCATGACACAGACAGTCTGTGGTTTGTACTTGTTTAACTTTTGTCTAGTTTCTGAACAGATATGAGAGCTGTGACTCTGAGTGCTAACAGCTAACGGCTGTGTTGGTTCTGTGGTTCTCATTGAAGATGACGTCACGGCTCCGCCTACACTGCGTTACTATAGTTACTGCCCCAGCTACTAAACTGTAATGGAAACGCAGCATGAAGTGAGCCTGGCCTAACGAGGCCTAGCTATACCGTACTAAGCCGTGCGAGGCCCTGCAGTGGAAAAGCGCCATTAGAGACAGATCACCCCCTGTCTGGCATCAGGACTAAACCACCAGACTTGGAGACAGATCACCCCCCGTCTGGCATCAGGACTAAACCACCAGACTCAGTCAGTTTCATCTCACAATAAGACTATTAAACACCTGAACTCTGTGAAGAACATCCATAAACATTCCTGTTTGCATATTATTTATATAAAGTTTTCACCGTAATAAACCGTATTTAATTTCATCTTAATGTACATTATTTAATTTTACATTCTCTTCTTGTACATATGGTATTCTATTTACATGTATATAGACTTCTTGCACTATTTTGTATTTTATGATATATGTTGCATTGTTGGAGGAGCTCAGGTCAGAAGAATTTCATTGCCATTTCTACACTGAAGCTGCTGAGCATCTGATGAGAACACCTTTGATCTTTGGACCTTGAGGCCCAATCCCAAACCACTCCCTCGACCCTACCCCTCCGTGACGGAGTGAACTCCGTCTGTAGCCACACTCTCAGGTCAACGAGGCTCCCTCCTGTCAGATGGAGGGAGTAAATACAGCGGCAAGCTTTGGGACAAACTCCCCTCTCCGGCAGAAACAGGAAATGCCGTAACTGTATGTAACAACGGTTTCAAATCAGCATCTCTTAGACAAAAAATGTAAATTAAAAGTAGGGTAGGTAAGTTTGAGAAACCGGCTCGAGATACACTTGTTATATTCCATGGAATGCTCTTAACATCCCGATAGCAATGAATATCTGAAGTGCTTTGACAAAAAATCCATAAATAAATATCATCTGTGGAAGCTGTAGTACTGTGAAAAGCACGACCAATCATCTGAGCCGGCCCGGCTAAAATAACTGGATGGCCTACCTGCCTGTCAGCCTTCCATCTGTGCACAAACTTATCTCGTGCCCTCATTGGTCATGTGCACGTTCGTGTGTGTTGGAGGAGGGGCTCTGTCTCAAATTCTAGCGATCTCGAGCCGGTTTCTCAAACTTACCTACCCCACCTTTAATAACTCAAATAAAACTCCAAACATCTTTCATTGTGTTACTTTTTTGTAAAGCTCTTTCAGTTTTAAACCTGATGTTTATAAGCTTCTTAGTTTTGCAACAGTCTGTATATATGCACAACTTTATAATAAAATGCACACATTTACCTTTTTCTAGACTAAACACAGGTAGATCCTAAGTTAAAAACAGATGAGGTTATCATGAGGTTGTTAACATCGCAGTTTATCAGTGGATGTTTGCTGGAACTGTTTGTAAACAGCGTGTTTCCTGACGGACACACACAGCGTGACTCCGGTCAGGTAGAGCCGGTCTCCAGTCAGCACCGCTGCAGACTCGCTGTTTGAGGGCTTGATAGCCCACTCCCCCTCCACACCGATCTACACTCGTTGGTTTGGAACAGACCTTAATGTGGCGGACCCTCCGCGCGAACGCGCAAACGGAGGGGTAGGGTGTAGGGGGCGGTTTGGGATTGGGCCTAAATCACACACTGTTGGCCATCGGGACATGTTGTCTCTTCACTCTGCTGCTTCTGCCTGAGTTTACTGTGTGATCGACTGCTTCTGCCTGTGTTTACTGTGTGATCGACTGCTTCTGTCTGAGTGATCCAACATGGCGACCCCCGCAGCATCACGTGTTCTGTTCTCTGAGGCGGTGAGACAGGTGCTGCTCAGCTGGCCGGTTCTACAGGTAGATAAAACCCGAGCAGACAGACAGGTAGATATAACCCGAGCAGACAGACAGACAGACAGACAGACAGGTAGACAGACAGACAGAAAGTCTCGCTGCGGGTCTAACAGCTAGCCTGTTAGCATCGGGCTGTTAGCTCTTTAAAAACAAGCTCTTCACCGGAACCCTTATAAGGCCATTCCGGTCTTTCTTAATAACAATAATACTTGGTATGGTGCTCCATCCGCTTTACAAGCAAAGGCTACACATAACAAGAAGAACAGCTAAATGAGGTGCAAGAGGGTAGAGTACTGCTACTGGATATATTATGTGTGTGTGTGTGTGTGTGTGTGTGTGTGTGCGCGCGCAGATCGCGGTGGATAATGGGTTTGGAGGCGTGTACGGGACGCAGAAAGCTGATTGGATGGTGGATGTGGTGCAGCAGTTTTTCCATGACAACGGTAAGTAACCATGGTAACATTTATTTATCAAAACTGTCAACAAGTTAATATTTAACGGCGTATTATCGGGATGTTAAATAACTGCACGTAAAATATGAATGTTTCCTGAGCAGCCGACCTGCAGCGCGGAGAAGTTGAAGACTTCCTGTCCGACATCATGAACCAAGAGTTCAACACAGTGGTGGAGGACGGGAGTTTACCTCAGGTACACACACACACACACACACACACACACACGCTCTCACACATACACACACAACAGGGCTCCAGTGTTATGCCATGTTATGCATGCCCGCCAAAAAGGAAATGATATAGTTTCCAAACCTCACTTTACAAATCATTGAAATGTCTGAGTTTATGCTTTACGCTGTGGCGCGCTCCCGCGAGGTGCAGTGGGCCTGCACAACACGGCATAACACCGGAGCTAACAGTTCACGAGCGCGTACAGACCGACGGGTAATAATGTATTTTGACGAAAATGTTACGATCCTGTCCGTCAGCGGCAGCGAAAAAGTCTAGTGCAACCTCTGACACACACACACACACACACACACACACACACACACACACACACACACACACAGTGGTGAAGGACGGGAGTTTACTTCATGTACACACACACACACTAGTATTCATTATTACTATTATTGGACAATAATTATAGTATATGTTCGAAATTTAAGGAAATATCATGAAATACAATATGTTTATATGTGTAGTATACAGTTAGTGATATAATACTGTGTGTGTAATACTGTGTGTGTAATGTGTGTGTGTGTGTGGCAGCTGTGTGACGCTCTGCTGCAGATGTTCTCTCAGTGGCAGCAGGGGGCGCTGCAGACGCTCAGAAACACCATCGACTCCTTGTCTCAGAAGAAGAGTGAGAGGGCAAAGGTCACGGCCCCCCCCCCTCAGTCTGATGAAGATGAGGAGGATGAAGAACCTCAGGTTTGTCTTACACACACTGAAGTCTCTACACTCGACTGCTACTGTCTGAGTTTACTGTATAATCTACACACATCAGACGGACCTTACTATTCTAAAGTGTGTGTGTGTGTGTGTGTGTGTGTGTGTGTGTGTGGTGTGTGTGTGTGTGTGTGTGTGTGTGTGTGTGTGTGTGTGTGTGTGTTGTGTGTGTGTGTGTGTGTGTGTGTGTGTGTGTGTGTGTGTGTGTGTGTGTTTTCAGGTGATGGAGTGTGAACCCTCCGCTCCGTCAGTCAGCAGGAAAGCAGACCCTCCTGAGGAAGAGGAGGGCTGGACGGTGGTGAAGAAGAAGTGAAGAGAGAGTGTGTGTGTGTTTTTAATAAACCTGTTGAAATGCTGTTACTGAATGTCCCGTGTTGTTAACGTGTTGGAGAGCATTTCATTTCTAACATGTTTTGAATATAAATAATGACAGTGGTGGTGCACGAACTACTTAGATGTTTAGAAGCTTCTGATGGATCAAACCATCCTCTGCTAAAAGCTTCTGGTCAGTAGGGTCCTTGTCCTCTCCGTCCTCACTCAGAAGGAAACACGTTCACAAGACGAAGCATCCAGTATGGAAAAGGTTCAATGAACTCTTTAGTGCCAAAGTGGAAACTATATTGTGTTGCAATACCCAGACTTGACAACTTGTTGGTTTCAATGAACTCCTTTGGGTATCTGGAACCTTTATGACTTCTTCACTTAGACCTAAGAGAGAGCAT
The DNA here is from genome assembly GCA_012861695.1 of Trematomus loennbergii. Classification (NCBI taxonomy): domain Eukaryota; kingdom Metazoa; phylum Chordata; class Actinopteri; order Perciformes; family Nototheniidae; genus Trematomus; species Trematomus loennbergii. The sequence continues at coordinate 7,945 of JAAOOA010001243.1, read as the reverse complement.
ATCTGTGCTAAGGCACTGAGTGATCACACCTTGAGTCTCTGCAACAGTGATGAAGAGGAAGAGGAGGAGTGTGGTGCCTCAATGCCTGTCTGCTGAATGAGGATGGAGATCAAGTTAAAGTCAGAGAATGTAAATATCTCCTGAACTTCCCCACTCAATCTATCAAGACCCGAGCCAAGGTAAGGCACGGGGCGCATGCTGCTCAAAGGAATCCCTCGCCATATGAACTTTGACCCTCGGAGAGAGAGAGACAGAACGTGTCTGCTCTCTGAGGATAGGTCTGAGAGACAGGTAGAGAGAGAGAAGAGAGAAACAGAGAGACAGGTAGAGAGAGAGAAGAGAGAAACAGAGAGAGACAGGTAGAGAGAGAGAAGTGAGAAACAGAGAGAGAGACAGGTAGAGAGAGAGAAGTGAGAACAGAGAGAGACAGGTAGAGAGAGAAGTGAGAAACAGAGAGAGAGACAGGTAGAGAGAGAGAAGTGAGAAACAGAGAGAGACAGGTAGAGAGAGAGAAGTGAGAAACAGAGAGAGAGACAGGTAGAGAGAGAGAAGTGAGAAACAGAGAGAGAGACAGGTAGAGAGAGAGAAGTGAGAAACGAGAGAGAGACTGGTAGAGAGAGAGAAGTGAGAAACAGAGAGAGAGACAGACAGAGAGAGAGACAGGTAGAGAGAGAGAAGTGAGAAACAGAGAGAGAGACTGGTAGAGAGAGAGAAGTGAGAAACAGAGAGAGAGACAGGTAGAGAGAGAGAAGTGAGAAACAGAGAGAGAGACAGGTAGAGAGAGAGAAGTGAGAAACAGAGAGAGAACAGGTAGAGAGAGAGAAGTGAGAAACAGAGAGAGAGACAGGTAGAGAGAGAGAAGAGAGAAACAGAGAGAGACAGGTAGAGAGAGAGAAGTGAGAAACAGAGAGACAGGTAGAGAGAGAGAAGAGAGAAACAGAGAGAGAGACAGGTAGAGAGAGAGAGAGAAACGAGAGAGAGACAGGTAGAGAGAGAGAAGAGAGAAACAGAGAGAGACAGGTAGAGAGAGAGAAGTGAGAAACAGAGAGAGAAACAGGTAGAGAGAGAGAAGTGAGAAACAGAGAGAGAGACAGGTAAGAGAGAGAAGTGAGAAACAGAGAGAGACAGGTAGAGAGAGAGAAGTGAGAAACAGAGAGAGACAGGTAGAGAGAGAGAAGTGAGAAACAGAGAGAGAGACAGGTAGAGAGAGAGAAGTGAGAAACAGAGAGAGAGACAGGTAGAGAGAGAGAAGTGAGAAACAGAGAGAGACAGGTAGAGAGAGAAGTGAGAAACAGAGAGAGAGACAGTAGAGAGAGAGAAGTGAGAAACAGAGAGAGAGACAGGTAGAGAGAGAGAAGTGAGAAACAGAGAGAGAGACAGGTAGAGAGAGAGAAGTGAGAAACAGAGAGACAGGTAGAGAGAGAGAAGAGAGAGAGAGAGAGAGACAGGTAGAGAGAGAGAAGAGAAGAGAGAGACAGGTAGAGAGAGAGAAGTGAGAAACAGAGAGACAGGTAGAGAGAGAGAAGTGAGAAACAGAGAGAGACAGGTAGAGAGAGAGAAGTGAGAAACAGAGAGAGACAGGTAGAGAGAGAGAAGAGAGAGAGAGAGACAGGTAGAGAGAGAGAAGTGAGAAACAGAGAGAGAGACAGGTAGAGAGAGAGAAGTGAGAAACAGAGAGAGACAGGTAGAGAGAGAGAAGTGAGAAACAGAGAGAGAAACAGGTAGAGAGAGAGAAGTGAGAAACAGAGAGAGAGACAGGTAGAGAGAGAGAAGTGAGAACAGAGAGAGAGACAGGTAGAGAGAGAGAAGAGAGAAACAGAGAGAGAGACAGGTAGAGAGAGAGAAGAGAGAAACAGAGAGAGAGACAGGTAGAGAGAGAGAAGTGAGAAAGAGAGAGAAACAGGTAGAGAGAGAAAGAGAGAAACAGAGAGAGAGACAGGTAGAGAGAGAGAAGTGAGAAACAGAGAGAGAGAGGTAGAGAGAGAGAAGAGAGAAAGAGAGAGAAACAGGTAGAGAGAGAGAAGAGAGAAACAGAGAGAGAGACAGGTAGAGAGAGAGAAGTGAGAAACAGGAGAGAGACAGGTAGAGAGAGAGAAGAGAGAAACAGAGAGAGAGACAGGTAGAGAGAGAGAAGTGAGAAACAGAGAAGAGAGAAGTGAGAACAGAGAGAGAGACAGTAGAGAGAGAGAAGTGAGAAACAGAGAGAGACAGGTAGAGAGAGAGAAGTGAGAAACAGAGAGAGAGACAGGTAGAGAGAGAGAAGTGAGAAACAGAGAGAGAGAGAAGTGAGAAACAGAGAGAGAGACAGGTAGAGAGAGAGAAGTGAGAAACAGAGAGAGACAGGTAGAGAGAGAGAAGTGAGAAACAGAGAGAGAAACAGGTAGAGAGAGAGAAGTGAGAAACAGAGAGAGACAGGTAGAGAGAGAGAAGAGAGAAACAGAGAGAGAAACAGGTAGAGAGAGAGAAGTGAGAAACAGAGAGAGACAGGTAGAGAGAGAGAAGTGAGAAACAGAGAGAGACAGGTAGAGAGAGAGAAGTGAGAAACAGAGAGAGAGACAGGTAGAGAGAGAGAAGTGAGAAACAGAGAGAGAACAGGTAGAGAGAGAGAAGTGAGAAACAGAGAGAGAGACAGGTAGAGAGAGAGAAGAAACAGAGAGAGACAGGTAGAGAGAGAGAGAAGAAACAGAGAGAGAGACAGGTAGAGAGAGAGAAGAGAGAAACAGAGAGAGAGACAGGTATAGAGAGAGAGTGAGAAACAGAGAGAGACAGGTAGAGAGAGAGAAGTGAGAAACAGAGAGAAAACAGGTAGAGAGAGAGAAGTGAGAAACAGAGAGAGACAGGTAGAGAGAGAGAAGAGAGAAACAGAGAGAGAAACAGGTAGAGAGAGAGAAGTGAGAAACAGAGAGAGAGACAGGTAGAGAGAGAAGTGAGAAACAGAGAGAGACAGGTAAGAGAGAGAAGTGAGAAACAGAGAGAGAGACAGGTAGAGAGAGAGAGTGAGAAACAGAGAGAGAAACAGGTAGAGAGAGAGAAGTGAGAAACAGAGAGAGAACAGGTAGAGAGAGAGAAGTGAGAAACAGAGAGAGAGACAGGTAGAGAGAGAAGAGGAAACAGAGAGAGACAGGTAGAGAGAGAGAAGAGAGAAACAGAGAGAGAGACAGGTAGAGAGAGAGAAGAGAAACAGAGAGAGAGACAGGTAGAGAGAGAGAAGTGAGAAACAGAGAGAGAGACAGGTAGAGAGAGAGATGAGAAACAGAGAGAGAGGTAGAGAGAGAGAAGTGAGAAACAGAGAGAGAGACAGGTAGAGAGAGAAGTGAGAAACAGAGAGAGAGACAGGTAGAGAGAGAGAAGAGAGAAACAGAGAGAGAGACAGGTAGAGAGAGAGAAGTGAAACAGAGAGAGAGACAGGTAGAGAGAGAGAAGTGAGAAACAGAGAGAGACAGGTAGAGAGAGAGAAGTGAGAAACAGAGAGAGAAACAGGTAGAGAGAGAGAAGTGAGAAACAGAGAGAGACAGGTAGAGAGAGAGAGAGAGAAACAGAGAGAGAACAGGTAGAGAGAGAGAAGTGAGAAACAGAGAGAGAGACAGGTAGAGAGAGAGAAGTGAGAAACAGAGAGAGACAGGTAGAGAGAGAGAAGTGAGAAACAGAGAGAGAGACAGGTAGAGAGAGAGAAGTGAGAAACAGAGAGAGAAACAGGTAGAGAGAGAGAAGTGAGAAACAGAGAGAGAAACAGGTAGAGAGAGAGAAGTGAGAAACAGAGAGAGAGACAGGTAGAGAGAGAAGAGAGAAACAGAGAGAGACAGGTAGAGAGAGAGAAGAGAGAAACAGAGAGAGAGACAGGTAGAGAGAGAGAAGAGAGAAACGAGAGAGAGACAGGTAGAGAGAGAGAAGTGAGAAACAGAGAGAGAGACAGGTGAGAGAGAGAAGTGAGAAACAGAGGAGAGAGGTAGAGAGAGAGAAGTGAGAAACAGAGAGAGAGACAGGTAGAGAGAGAAGTGAGAAACAGAGAGAGAGACAGGTAGAGAGAGAGAAGAGAGAAACAGAGAGAGAGACAGGTAGAGAGAGAGAAGTGAGAAACAGAGAGAGAGACAGGTAGAGAGAGAGAAGAGAGAAACAGAGAGAGACAGGTAGAGAGAGAGAAGAGAGAAACAGAGAGAGAGACAGGTAGAGAGAGAAGTGAGAAACAGAGAGAGAAACAGGTAGAGAGAGAAGAGAAACAGAGAGAGAGACAGGTAGAGAGAGAGAAGTGAGAAACAGAGAGAGAGACAGGTAGAGAGAGAAGTGAGAAACAGAGAGAGAGACAGGTAGAGAGAGAGAAGTGAGAAACAGAGAGAGAGACAGGTAGAGAGAGAGAAGAGAGAAACAGAGAGAGAGACAGGTAGAGAGAGAGAAGAGAGAAACAGAGAGAGAGACAGGTAGAGAGAGAGAAGTGAGAAACAGAGAGAGAGACAGGTAGAGAGAGAGAAGTGAGAAACAGAGAGAGAGAGGTAGAGAGAGAGAAGTGAGAAACAGAGAGAGAGACAGGTAGAGAGAGAGAAGAGAAACAGAGAGAGAGACAGGTAGAGAGAGAGAAGTGAGAAACAGAGAGAGAGACAGGTAGAGAGAGAGAAGAGAGAAACAGAGAGAGAGACAGGTAGAGAGAGAGAAGAGAGAAACAGAGAGAGAGACAGGTAGAGAGAGAGAAGTGAGAAACAGAGAGAGAACAGGTAGAGAGAGAAGTGAGAAACAGAGAGAGAGACAGGTAGAGAGAGAGAAGAGAGAAACAGAGAGAGACAGGTAGAGAGAGAAGTGAGAAACAGAGAGAGAGACAGGTAGAGAGAGAGAAGTGAGAAACAGAGAGAGAAACAGGTAGAGAGAGAAGTGAGAAACAGAGAGAGAGACAGGTGAGAGAGAAGTGAGAAACAGAGAGAGACAGGTAGAGAGAGAGAAGTGAGAAACAGAGAGAGAGACAGTAGAGAGAGAGAAGTGAGAAACAGAGAGAGACAGGTAGAGAGAGAGAAGTGAGAAACAGAGAGAGAGACAGGTAGAGAGAGAGAAGTGAGAAACAGAGAGAGAGACAGGTAGAGAGAGAAGTGAGAAACAGAGAGAGACAGGTAGAGAGAGAGAAGAGAGAAACAGAGAGAGAGACAGGTAGAGAGAGAAGTGAGAAACAGAGAGAGACAGGTAGAGAGAGAGAAGTGAGAAACAGAGAGAGAGACAGGTAGAGAGAGAGAAGTGAGAAACAGAGAGAGAGACAGGTAGAGAGAGAGAAGTGAGAAACAGAGAGAGAGACAGGTAGAGAGAGAGAAGAGAGAGAGAGAGAGAGACAGGTAGAGAGAGAGAAGTGAGAAACAGAGAGAGAGACAGGTAGAGAGAGAGAAGAGAGAAACAGAGAGAGAGACAGGTAGAGAGAGAGAAGAGAGAAACAGAGAGAGACAGGTAGAGAGAGAGAAGTGAGAAACAGAGAGAGAGACAGGTAGAGAGAGAGAAGAGAGAAACAGAGAGAGAGACAGGTAGAGAGAGAAGTGAGAAACAGAGAGAGACAGGTAGAGAGAGAGAAGTGAGAAACAGAGAGAGAGACAGGTAGAGAGAGAGAAGAGAGAAAGAGAGAGAGAGACAGGTAGAGAGAGAGAAGAGAGAAACAGAGAGAGAGACAGGTAGAGAAGAGAAGTGAGAAACAGAGAGAGAGACAGGTAGAGAGAGAGAAGAGAGAAACAGAGAGAGAGACAGTAGAGAGAGAGAAGTGAGAAACAGAGAGAGACAGGTAGAGAGAGAGAAGTGAGAAACAGAGAGAGAGACAGGTAGAGAGAGAGAAGAGAGAAACAGAGAGAGAGACAGGTAGAGAGAGAGAAGTGAGAAACAGAGAGAGAGACAGGTAGAGAGAGAGAAGAGAAACAGAGAGAGACAGGTAGAGAGAGAGAAGTGAGAAACAGAGAGAGAGACAGGTAGAGAGAGAGAAGTGAGAAACAGAGAGAGAGGTAGAGAGAGAGAAGAGAGAAACAGAGAGAGAGACAGGTAGAGAGAGAGAAGTGAGAAACAGAGAGAGAGACAGGTAGAGAGAGAGAGTGAGAAACAGAGAGAGAGACAGGTAGAGAGAGAGAAGAGAGAACAGAGAGACAGGTAGAGAGAGAGAAGTGAGAAACAGAGAGAGAGACAGGTAGAGAGAGAAGTGAGAAACAGAGAGAGAAACAGGTAGAGAGAGAGAAGTGAGAAACAGAGAGAGAGACAGGTAGAGAGAGAGAAGAAGAAACAGAGAGAGACAGGTAGAGAGAGAGAAGAGAGAAACAGAGAGAGAGACAGGTAGAGAGAGAGAAGAGAGAAACATAGAGAGAGAGACAGGTAGAGAGAGAGAAGTGAGAAACAGAGAGACAGGTAGAGAGAGAAGAGAGAAACAGAGAGAGACAGTAGAGAGAGAGAAGTGAGAAACAGAGAGAGAGACAGGTAGAGAGAGAGAGAGAGACAGGTAGAGAGAGAAGTGAGAAACAGAGAGAGACAGGTAGAGAGAGAGAAGTGAGAAACAGAGAGAGAGACAGGTAGAGAGAGAAGTGAGAAACAGAGAGAGAGACAGGTAGAGAGAGAAGTGAGAACAGAGAGAGAGAAGTGAGAAACAGAGAGAGACAGGTAGAGAGAGAGAAGTGAGAAACAGAGAGAGAGACAGGTAGAGAGAGAGAAGTGAGAAACAGAGAGAGAGACAGGTAGAGAGAGAGTGAGAAACAGAGAGAGAGACAGGTAAGAGAGAGAAGTGAGAAACAGAGAGAGAGACAGGTAGAGAGAGAGAAGAGAGAAAAAGAGAGAGAGACAGGTAGAGAGAGAAGTGAGAAACAGAGAGAGAGACAGTAGAGAGAGAGAAGTGAGAAACAGAGAGAGAGACAGGTAGAGAGAGAGAAGAGAGAGAGAGAGACAGGTAGAGAAGAGAAGTGAGAAACAGAGAGAGACAGGTAGAGAGAGAGAAGTGAGAAACAGAGAGAGAGACAGGTAGAGAGAGAGAAGTGAGAAACAGAGAGAGAGACAGGTAGAGAGAGAAGTGAGAAACAGAGAGAGAGACAGGTAGAGAGAGAGAAGTGAGAAACAGAGAGAGAACAGGTAGAGAGAGAGAAGTGAGAAACAGAGAGAGACAGGTAGAGAGAGAGAAGTGAGAAACAGAGAGAGAGACAGGTAGAGAGAGAGAAGTGAGAAACAGAGAGAGAGACAGTAGAGAGAGAGAAGTGAGAAACAGAGAGAGAGACAGGTAGAGAGAGAGAAGAGAGAGAGAGAGACAGGTAAGAGAGAGAAGTGAGAAACAGAGAGAGAGACAGGTAGAGAGAGAGAAGTGAGAAACAGAGAGAGAGACAGTAGAGAGAGAGAAGAGAGAAACAGAGAGAGAGACAGGTAGAGAGAGAGAATTGGAGAAACAGAGAGAGAGACAGGTAGAGAGAGAAGTGAGAAACAGAGAGAGAGACAGGTAGAGAGAGAGAAGTGAGAAACAGAGAAGAGACAGGTAGAGAGAGAGAAGAGAGAGAGAGAGAGACAGGTAGAGAGAGAAGTGAGAAACAGAGAGAGAGACAGGTAGAGAGAGAGAAGAGAAACAGAGAGAGAGAGGTAGAGAGAGAGAAGTGAGAAACAAGAGAGAGACAGGTAGAGAGAGAGAAGTGAGAAACAGAGAGAGAGACAGGTAGAGAGAGAGTGAGAAACAGAGAGAGAGACAGGTAGAGAGAGAGAAGAGAGAGAGAGAGAGCAGGTAGAGAGAGAAGTGAGAAACAGAGAGAGACAGGTAGAGAGAGAGAAGTGAGAAACAGAGAGAGAGACAGTAGAGAGAGAGAAGAGAGAAACAGAGAGAGAGACAGGTAGAGAGAGAGAAGAGAGAAACAGAGAGAGAGACAGGTAGAGAGAGAGAAGTGAGAAACAGAGAGAGAGACAGGTAGAGAGAGAGATGAGAAACAGAGAGAGAGACAGGTAAGAGAGAGAGAAGAGAGAGAGAGAGAGACAG